>JAVJIF010018649.1:0-70870 GCA_038442645.1 Agave tequilana
TTAAAGGCTCTTTGCTGATTAATAAAGGAATGCTAAATTATTATGAAAAACTCCAACTCTGTGAGTGATCTTGATTCTCTCCCAAATCCTCTCTTTGAGTCTGAAAACCCTGGTTTAAGTATTATGATGGATACCACCAAACAATAAGAGTCGCTGCAGAAGTCCCGAGCAATCTGCCTTAACAAGCAGTATATCTAGATCACACAAACGGAAGAACACAAACACAAATTAAGAAACCCAAGATTTGGGAGGAGGGGGAGAAATCTTATTAACCTGAGAAGCAAAACAATAGTTTACAACGATCTCTCTCTAGAGCTCTCAAACTCTCAATACAAGTGGACATATCTTTTCGAGCACGAAGCATAAACCCACAACTCTAGAATTTTATAGGCATCTAGAATAAATCTAACCTTTCAAATCTTCAACAAGACCATCCTAGTAATCCAATCAGCCGCCTTTGAAAGAAGAGATTCATAACCTCTTCAGAATCTCAATCAGAAAACAACTCGGAAACAGAAAATATTTCGCAGCCCTCGACAAGCCTTGGCTGCCTGTCGACAGACTGTGATCAGCTGAGTCTCTGTTGGTCTGTGGTAGAATACCTGTTGACAGTTGTATGTTAATTGTCGACAGACCATGTCAGCTGTCGATAGGCCCTATCGACAGACTGAGACATCCTCAGTCTCTGTTGGCTCATGGGTCAATCGCATTGGCTTACTGTTGACAGCCATCTGTTGCTGTCGACAGACTGAGCCTGTGCATGTCTGTGCACACTGCTGGCTGCTGAATCTTCTGGAATCTCCTTCATCTTCCATAGTCTTCTCAAATAGATGTGAGGCACCCAAATACCAACAATCTCCATCTTGACTCATATGCCATGAGTCCCTTGTAGAAATTGGCCTCCACATCTTCAATAAATTCTCTCTCTCTCTCTCTCTCTCTCTCTCTCTCCCCCCCTTTTTTTGTTTCTTCACATGGCTCCCTCCCACGAGCCCATTCTCCACCTTATCTTTGGAGAATATTAATGAAGTTCAGAGATACCCTGAGCATCTCCCCGAGAAGGTCTTTGTCATTATGTCTGCCAGATTCTTCTTCGTACTAATCTTCACCAAGTCAATAACATTTTCTACTATGACCCAATGACGTATCATGTGATACCGCACATCAATATGCTTTGTCTGCTTGTGATACATATGATTCTTAACGAGATGTATCACACTCTGACTATCACAGTAGACCTGAATTGATCTTTTATGATGCCAAAAGTACTGATCAATCATCTCAACCATAAAGCTTTCTTTGATGCCTCAACTGTAGCCATGTACTCCGTCTTTGTCATTGAAAGCATTATAAAGTCTTGCAACTCTGCCTTCCAACTAACAGTGCACTCAGCTACTTTGAATACATAACTCGTCATAAATCTTCGCTCCTGCATAATCTGAACCAATATAGTCTTGTAATACCTTAGGCTTCAGTGTCTCCAACCTCTGAAACACCAAACCTAATCTCCTCCCAGTCGTCGCAGATATTGTAGTACCCACTTCACCGCTTTCCAATGTTGCTTACTTGAATTCAACATGAATCGACTAATTGTACTAACTATATAGGCTAAGTTAGGCCTAGTGCATACTCTAACATACATTTGTAATCCCACCTCACTCTCATATGGAACTCGAGACATCTCATCATCTTCTTCTTGTAAGTTTGGACACTAACTAGAGGATAACCTGAAGTGACTTGCCAAAGGAGTAGTGACCGGCCTTACTTTAGCCATGTTGAACCTTTTGAACATCTTAAGAACATACTTATCCTGAGATAGCCAGAGTTTGCATGTATTCCTATCTTGATTGATCTCCATACCTAAGATATTCTTGGTTTCTCTCAATCTTTCATCTCGAACTCTTTTCTTAGCTGAGCTTTAAGCTTCTGAATATGTGTCTTATTTCTCCCAACAATCAGTATATCATCCAATTATAACAGCAAATATGTGAAATTATCATTGCACTGCTTGAAATAAACACAATTGTCAAACACACATCAGGTGTAGATGACATTGATCATAAATGAGTCGAACCTCTTGTACCACTGCCTGGAAACTGCTTAAGCCCGTAAAGGGACTTCTTAAGAAGACACACCTTACTTTCTTGACCTTTCTGAAAGTACCCTTCATGTTACTTCACATATATCATCTCCTCTAGCTTACCATGCAAAAAATATTATTTTTACATCTAACTGCACCAACTCGAGATCACCTTGAGCCACCATTGCCAACAACAATCGAATAGATTTATTCTTGACTACAGTAGAGAAGATCTCATTATAGTCAATACCCTCCTTCTGAGAATACCCTTTGGCAATGAGCATTCCCTTGTATTGCTCACTATCCTTTTTTACTTTCTGTACTTTTAAACCTCTTATTACTGAAATGTGTAGGAAACTCGAGTACTTCCTCTTCTCTTCTTTGGCTAAACAATTATTGACATACAGTAAGAGTTTGTGATTGTAGAATATGCAGGTGTCCGCTAATTTAGAATACAATGAGCTCATAATGTTGAGTGTGATCTCATTGTTGTAAGCCTCAACGAATTCAATGTAACAATCAAGATGCGGATGTTGATCCTCTCCATAGATCTTGGTTAGTTTTTTCTTTGCATCTTGCAACATCACTCTTAGACAATATGATGCGAACATCCAGTCATGATCTTGGTACATATATCATCATTGGAGAAGACGCATTGCTGCATCCATATGGGCTGATTGATTGATTTGGAAAATCGATGTTATCTTTATTTTAGTTGACTCCATTTTCTTTCTTTTATTTAATAGTTATTTTCTTTTATTTTCTTTTGAAGTTTAGTATCACTTTGGTTGTAAACTGAAGTTAAACTATTATAAAGCCTATTTAAGTGCTCTGTGTTGATTAGTAAAGGAATGTTAAATTATTATGAAAACTCACCTCTGTGAGTGATCTTGATTCTCTCCTAGATCCTCTCTTTTAGTGTGAAACACTAGAGAAATCCTAGTTTAGAGTATGAAATCCTAACTAGCCCTAATTAAGACTGTGAAACCCTAGTTAGTTATCCATGCCCTTTTTCCTCTTCCAAAATTCTAATCCCTCTTCAAAACCTTAATCCTAATTCAATCTCCAAAAACCCCTAAAATCTCAAAAAAAAAAAAAATATAAAAAAATTATTGTAGCAAATTCTCTGAGAATTTTCTGAAAATCGAAAAAGATAGCCATGAAAACCCTCAAGAATCCCCAAAGATCACTGTTCATCTCCTTTCTCTAACTACAACACCTACCATGTCCTCTTCCTCTTCCCTCTTCCCTCTGGCCTCTCCATCTCCAACCATGGCACCTACACCCAATCTCATATCCTCTTCCCCTCTCTGTTCCCCGCTGTAGCCCAGCTGCCGCCGCCACCTCGCTGCCTCACCCCAGAACCCATCACCTGTGCCAATACAAGCTGCCCGTGCTTCCCTTTTCGCTGCCTGCACTCCTAATCTACCCTTATTCCCCTCTAGCCAAGCATGTTCACTCACCCATAACCTACCAACAACCCCCTGCCACCTTGTTGCCACTAACCCAGCCGATCGCCACCTCCTTCCTCTTCCCCAACTGCAGCCATCACAGCTGAGTAGCCCTACCACAGTTTACCCCCTCGACATCTTCCCAGATCTCGTCGTCATCTCTCGCCACCCCTGCTACATTATTGACGTCTGACATATCTCAAACTTCATCCTCGCTGCTGACAACAAACTTCGACAACTGAACTATGCCACCAAAGTCACCGGTCCTTTTCTATCACTTCTGAAGCCTCATCGACCCTCCTCACTCATCCTCGAGCCCTCGCCAGCCCTCACCCCATTATCGGGTTCACTAACAGGGAGGCAGGTTTACAATCATCAATCAGGTTTGTAACCCTCCTTTGAATCTGACCTGATCCACTTACGACCTAGATCTACAGCGGTGTAGACCCAGATCTACAAACAGTGCATACCCAACCCGTAATTCAGAGCGGACCCAGATCTGACAGTCCAGACACGTTTGTAGAACAGACACACTAACTTTCAAGATTTGGTTTTTAGGTCGTTTCTCAGCTGTCTGAAGCCCGATTCGAGCGATATTCAAGGTGTTGAAACCACGAAGATAGAGCTACACATCCAACATGCATCACATGAACACTGAGGTTAAACATGATCCTTAGTAGATACATTTTCTGAATAAGATCATTTATTTTAGAGTATTGATAATCATTCTCTGAGATTTTATCAATTTAACAGTTGTCCACGAATAAATGAGCTTGTATGTATCTTCTACCCATAATTCTTTAATCTAGATATTGATCATATAACATTTTGCTTGCACAACAAATTTATTATCTTTAACTAATTCACGATTGAAATCGATTAGCATCTGCATGTTATTTTGACCAAACAATTTGCTATATTAATAGTTTTTGGTCTTTTCCTACCCAACAGTCGTATCTTATTCGTGAAGAGTGATTTAGTTTTTTTATTACTGATTTTCAAACACACAAACACGTTTCACATCATCATATGCTTGGTAAAGATATGAATAAACCTGATAAAGCATATATGCATGCAAACCGTGAAAGTGCGGAAAATTCTAAGATTGCCTAGAGCGGATACTGGCTGAACAATAAAACTTGTGCACATGCAATCCTATAGATTAATGAAGACTTAGATTATATCTTCGAGATATAGCTAGATTGGTCTCGTTAACAATCTTCAAATACGAATTGGGAAGACATCTCAAACACTTCGCGTTCTTCTATCGTATTCTCAAAGCGCTAGATTAGATGAAGGGTGGGCTTCGAACTTTTGATCTCTCCTTCAACTCTTTTCTGCCACCTTTTAGAAACTAGATTTTTTTCTCTTTGTGTTCTTTTGTATGATCTTATATTACAGCCAAAAGCTATAGGAGTCTTTATATAGGCTCGGATAGGAACCACTAGGAATCAAATAAGGACCAGACTTCTAATAAAATTAGGAAACCATTCAATCCGAATTAGAATCTTTAATTTCATAAATTATAATTCAGTCCACTAAAGAATTGTAATTGCAATTCTGTCTTTATCTCAAAATTACTTTCGAGATCCTTATTATTATATGCCTAAAATCTCTCCACGTTAAAATTTCTGATGTCCATTGATTAAATTAAATTATTGACAATTTTATTTAATTGATACTCGCCCTTGATACCTATCACTTCACTTATTTTCACGTCGGATGATTAAATTCACCTGCAGGGTTTGACATGTACAAAATGTATAAGCTTCTCAAGAGGACATCATCATTCCCTTATATCAGGATGTGGATTCCGTCAATGAATAAAATTCATTGTACACATTATATTATCACTCAATTCGCTAAAGTATTGACTTATAAAAGAATCTCACTTCTTAATAAATCAAAGTGACAAGTATAATATGAACATGTCTATTAAATAGTTTGGGATTAAGAGTTTAAGCACTCATAATAACTATGAGGTGTTAGTATATAGAAAATTATCTCAATTTGGTCTTGTCTAATACACATAAAGTGCACTAATGCAATAGTCTGAGACATCAAATAGTCTCCCATAATCAAGATAGACTATTCTAAAAGATTGCATTACAATCCTACCGATAGTGTGTCCAACTCCATCTAAGATTGTGGACCTAACTTATGCTCTATAGAGATCTGACGATCTGATCTTCTGTGTGTAAGCCAAACTTTGCACACCATGTCATCTACAATGTAGAGTACCAAATATATATGTATATAATACAATCATTTGCCCATACATATTCTCATAAAATGGAAATGATATTATTGAATAATAAATCATATATATTGAGTTCTAATATAAAAAAGTTAAGGCTTTAAGTATATCTCCAACAATCTTCCACTTATTTTCAAATCCATGCTGACATACATCTCAATCATATTCCCTCAATGTGACTGTCGAAAATCTTGCCTTGCAAGCTCTTTGTTAAGGGGTCTGCCAGATTATTAGCTGATATAATTTTTGTCACTGTCACCTCACCTCTGCTCTCGAATGATCAAATTAGATGATATTTACTGTCAATTGTCTTCCCTTCTTGTGTGCTCTTGGTTCCTTCAAGTTGGCAACCGCTCCGCTATGATAACAATATAGTGTAATAGCTGATTGTACTGAAGGGACCACACCAAGATCTAATAAAATATTTTTGAGCCAAAACGTCTCCTTAGCTGTTTCTGAGGCAGCTACATTCTCAGCCTCCATGGTAGAGTCAGCAATGCAAGGTTACTTTACACTCCTCCAACTTATGGCTCCACCTCTATGGTAAACACGAATCCTGAGGTAGACTTCCTGGTATCCTTATCTGACTGGAAATCCGAATCTATGTGACCAAGGGGTACTAGACTCTTTGACAGGTATACCAACATATGGTCTCTAGTTCTTTTCAGATACTTGAGTATATATTTTACCGCAGTCCAGCATTGTCGTCCTGGGTTAGACTGATATCTGCTGACTATCCCTACAACAAAGCACATATCTAGTCTAGTGCAGTATAGCATACATGAGGCTTCCTACTGTCAAAGCATAAGGAACTGTTTTTATGCTCTCTATCTATTCAGGTGTCTTAGGATACTTAGGATACTGATTCTTAGAGTGATTTCATGTTTGAAAGGTAAGTAACCCTTCTTGGAATCATGCATGCTAAAGCAGGTTAGAACTGCATCGATATAAGTTGATTGTGATAAGCCTAACATGTTATTCTTGCGATCTCGATTTAGTTTGATCCCAAGGATGTAGATGGCTTCTTCCAAGTCTTTTATATCGAATTGGTTGGACAACCATGCCCTAACAGATGACAATACCCCCACATCGTTTACAATGATTAAAATATCATCAACATAAAGTATTAGAAACACCACCACGCTTCTGTTATATTTCTTGTACACACATGGTTCATTCGGATATTGATCAAAACCATAAGATTTTATAGCTTGATCAAAATGAATATTTCAAGATCTGGATGCTTGTTTGAGTCCATAAATGGATCACTTAAGCTTGCATACCAAGTTCTCTTTGGACTTTTCTATGAATCCATTTGGTTGCATCATGTGAATGCACTCGTCAAGATTCTTATTAATTGATTCCCTGTTTTTGAGTAAACCCTTTTGCAACAAGCTTTTCTTTAAAAGTTTTCACTTTGCCATCTAGTCCTCTCTTTTTCTTATAGATCCACTTGCATCCGATAAGTTTTATCCCTTCGGGTGGTTCTACAAGATCCCAAATCTGATTAGAGTACATGGATTCCATCTTAGACATCATAGGTTTTTGTCAAAATTATGCATCTTTATCTTCATTGCCTCATTGTAATTGCACGGATCAGTATCTTGTTCGCTAGGGACCTTGTCAAAAACTCTCCCAAGAATATCTACTTATTAGGTTGTCATATAACCCTCCCACTATGACAAGACACTATGTTCCTGTGTATCAATCACTTCATGTTGTGCAGGTTCTGAACAAGACTCCGGCTCATCATCTGCACTAGTATCGACAATTCTCCTACTAGGACTAGGCAGCAAAATGTTGTCTACATGTGGTATATCCTTCTGTACTATGGGTATTGAAGAAGCTTGTGTCTTTTCTAGGCTCTTCTATAATAGTCCTACTCCTAGGCTTGTGATCTATCATATAGTATTCTTCTAAGTATCGGGTATTGGTGCTAACAATGACCTTCTGATCCTTAGAACTATGGAATGAAACCACCTTTAGTTCCTTTTGAATGCCCTATAAACAAGTACAGTTCTATTCTTGATTTCAGTTTATTTGTGTTCCCTTTCAACACATGTGCTGGACTCCCCAAATTCGAACATGCTTTAGATTAAGTTTGCGCCCAATCCACAGTTATGTGGGTGTAGAAGGTACTGACTTAAATGAACCAAGTTTAGAATATATAATGTTGTTTCTAGTGCATATCTCCAAAAAGAATCAGGTAAATTTGAATAATTCATCATAGATCTTACCATCTCTATAAGAGTCCTATTCCTTCTTTCAGCTACACCATCTATTATGGCATTCCAGGTGCAGACAACTGGGATGTCATTCTCACCTCTAATAAGTAATCTTTAAAACTCTCCTAAGAGGTATTTGTCACCACGATCAGATCGTGATGTCTTGAGACATTTACCTAGACAATTCTCCATTTTGTACTATACTCCTTGAATTTTTTAAAGCATTCAGACTTACGGCGCATCAGATAAATATATCCATATCTTGAGTAATCATCAATGAAAGTAACAAAATACTTAAAGCCTCCTCTAGTTCGGATAGTCATAGGTCCACACAAATCAGAATGAACTAATTCCAATGGTTCTTTGGCTCTATATCCCTTATCTGTAAAGGGCTTTTTTGTCATTTTACCTTCTAAGTAGGATTCACCGACTGAAAGTGCCTCCACTTCCAATGAACCTAATGATCCATTTTGAACTAGCCTTTGAATTCTTCTTAGATTAATATGACCAAGTCTTAAGTGCCAAAGATGCGTTTGGTTCATTTTTGAAGGTTTTTTAGATGATAAACTAGTTGTGTTATTCATTCACTTAATTGCAACATAGGAGAGATAAGATTAATAATATAAGATTGTTAACCAATGAGCCAGAACAGATAAAATATTTATTATGTCTAATAACCACAGAGTTATTAAAATAAACAGAATATCCAAAACGTATTAGATTAGAAACTAAAACAAGATTTCCTCTAATACTGGGTACATAAAGACAATCTTTTAAATTAAAGTCCTATTACTATCAAAAGATAACTCAATATCTTCTATTGCAACTACTGACACTTTTGCATCGTTGCCTATATGAAGATGAATCACTCCATCACTTAGTTGTTTGGTTTGTTGGAACCCCTGCAAAGTATTGTAAACATGATTAGTAGCTCCCTATCTACACACTGTGAGTTTGCAGATAACACGGCTAAACATGATTTACCTACCAGTGAATGAGGTTTACCTTCCCGGTTGTTAATCTTGCTCAGATAGACTGGATGTTGCTTTTTCTACTGTCCTGATTGCTTAAAGTGAAAACACTTGCCCTTGAGTTTTTTCACTACTCCTTGTGCTTATGGTTTCTGAACCTTTTTCTGCTTCTTCTTGCCTTTCGACTTAGGAGCAGAATCCTTTTCAGCAACATAAGCATGAGTCACTGGCTTAATGAGACCTTCAGCAGAGTGAAATTCCTTAAGCAATTCTGCCATAGAATATGATGCTTATTCAAATGGTAATTCAGGTGAAATTGTGTAAAAGACTCCAGCAAAGACTGGAGCACGATATCAACCTGGGTTTCCCCATCAATCTCGGCTCTCAAGATCTCCAGTTCATTTAGATGACTCATCATCTTCAGTACATGATCTCGAACTGGTGTCCCTTCAGCCATATTTGTTCATCAATTTCCTTATAGTAACTTGCCTAGCAACACAATTTTGATCCCCAAATATTTCTTTTAGGCTCATCACCATGTCATAGGCAGTGAACATATCTTGGCGCTGATGTTGCAGCACACTTGACATGGAAGCCAAGAAGTAATACCGCACCATCTTATCGGCTTTTTTCATTACCTGGTAAGCCTGGACTTCTTCTTTGATTGCCTTATTATCAGGTTGCTCAGGACATATTTCAATGAGCACAAATTTGTACTCTTCAGTATCAACACTATATCCAAATTACATTTCCAATCAATGTAATCTGGGCTAGTAAGTTTGTGCTCTTTGAGAATAACAGACAAATGTTGAATAAAGAACCCCCATTTTAAATCTTGAGAATCACATAATTTAACATAAATTATAATGGGCAAAATAATTTCTTTGAATTCAAAATTTTAATTGGTACCTTCAATCAATAAGAACTCGCCAGTACCCTAGTATACTTTTGATCAGAATGCCTCGATGGGAGGGTCATACTAATTATTATCTATCTAAACAGGATAAATCCTAATAATTCTACTAACTAGACATTCAACCATGTCAAGTGGAATTATATAGCTGACATTACTTTGGTCCTATAAGCAACCGCAGTGACTCAGATGACGAGGATACAATTGTTTATAGCTAAGTGTACACTATTACTTAGTTTCAGATTAATTGATCCATATATTACCCCTTAGATGGAGAGAAAGTATCATACTACCAACTATCTAAAACTATCCTTGAGGAAGTTCATACTTGCAGCTCCGTAACTGACTTTGTCTGATATAGAAAAAGTCACTGAGGCCAACATGCAATTACATCACCTATGAATCGATGATGGAGACTGGGGACTAAGACAAATCCCTCTCCCACTTAGTATTTTTAACAAAATGAGGGTTATGGTTGTGATCTAAGGTCCGTCTCATTAGCTATGTTGTCCGCATGCATAAAGAGTACTGCTAATCTAGAAACTAACATACATGATATGCAATACAAATCAAAACAGGCAGTAAACATCACAATATAAAATATGATCCAGCTATTATGGTCGGAGTCTCCATGTTGCTCTCCACAGAGTATTACGGGGATCGACCTGCCCAGTCAGGTTGCGGGGGATCAGGAGCAACGCCCCCGAAATCTAAACGGATCTCAGCTTTCAGAACTTGGTCGGAATCTGTTTCGGCTTGTCTGAGCAGCTCCGCCAAGGAACTCTGAGAACTGGCTCCGAGAACGACTCCTTGTACTCCCAGAACTGGCTCCAAGGACTCCGAGTAGACTTTGAAAATAGGCTCTGAGGACTCCGAATAGACTTCGAGAAGTGGCTCTGCGGACTCTGAGTAGACTTATAAGAAGTGGCTCCATGAACTCTGAGTAGACCCTGAGAACCATTTCCGAGGACTCTGAGTAGACCCCGGGAACTATCTCTGAGGACTCTAAGCAGACCCTGAGAACTGTCTCTGAGGACTCTGAGTAGAACCCGAGAACTGTCTCTGAGGACTCCGAGAACCACCGCGGACATCAAGATCTCATCTTAATAGGTCGGCAATATTACATCCTATTCTTTCTGAATAACCACGAACAGATCTCGTGGATAAAAAAATAATTTACAACCATCTACCATGCAATTAACCATGAACAATCCTCGTGGGATCCAATCACATAAAATAGTATATAAATTTTAGTGACCATAATAGCGGGATTAATGCTATAAAACAAGTTTAACTTTACACATCCAATCCTGCATATGATACATGGTACATGTGATATGGTTTAATGGACAAAATGGCATGTTCAACCTATATTCGCGATCAAGGTTCGCTCTGATACCAATTGAAAGTGCAAAAAATTTCTGAGATCACTTTGAGCGGATACAGGCTGAACAATAAAAATTGTGCACATGCAATCCTATAGATTTAATGAAAATTGAGATCATACCTTCAAAATCTCGTTAGATTGATCTCGTTAACAATCTTCAACTATGAATTGCGAAGACATCTTGAACACCGTACGATCTTCTATCTTATTCCCAAAGCGTTAGATCAGATGGAGGGTGTCCGAACTTTCGATCTCTCCTTCAGCTCTTTTCTATCGCCTTTTAGAAACTAAGATTTTTTTTCTTTTGTTTCTTCTGTATGATCTTATATTACGACCAAGAGCCATAGGAGGCTTTATATAGGCTACGATAGGGACTACTAGGAATCAAATAAGGATCAAATTTATAATGAAATTGGAAACCTTAATTCAACCCGAATTAGATTCTATAATTTAATAAATTATAATTCAATTCACTAAAGAATTGTAATTACATTTATGTCCTAATCTTAAAATTACTTTCATGATCCTTATTATAATATGTCTGAAATCTCTCCACGTTAAGATTTTCAATGTCTGTCGATTAAATTAAATTACTAACAATTTTATTTAATCGACATCTTATCCTTGATACCTACCACTTAATTTATTTGTCATGTCGGATAATTAACTCCACCTGAAGAGTTTAACATGCACAAAACTTATAAGTTTTTTAAGATGACATCATCATTCCCTTATACCAGGATGTGAATTCTGTCAATAAATAAAGTCCATCATACACATTACATTATCACTCAACTCACTGAAGTTACTGACTCATAAAAGAATCTCACTTAATGAATCAAAGTGACATGTATAATATGCACATGTCCATTAAACATTTAATTAAGAGTTTAAGCAGTCATAATAATCATGAGGTGTTAATTTTTTAATCTAATTAGTATATAGAAAATTACTTCAACTTGGTGTTATTCAATACACATAAAGTGCACTAATGCAATAATCCGAGACATCAAACAGTCTCTTATAGCCAAGACAAACTATTTAAAAGATTACATTACAATCTTAACGATGGTGTGTCCAACTCCTTTTAAGATTGTGGATCTAACTTGTGTTTTATAGGGATCTGATGATCTGATCTTTAGTGTGTAAGCTGAACTCTACACATCAAGTCATCTACAATGTAAAACACAAGACATGTGTAATGCAATCATTTGTCTATACATATTCTCATAAAATGAAAATAATGTTATTAAATAATAAATCATATATTGAGTTCTAATACAAAAAAGACTAAGGCTTTTAGTATATCCTCAACAATGGATCAAGCAAATGATGGTGATAAGGTTTCAGCCCAATCTATGTTCAGTGTTACCAGATGAAGGGTGGAGATTCTTTCACAGCATCAAACGGGATAAATGACGCGCGCATAGAAGCTATAATAGGCTTCCATGGGCATGCATTAGGTGAACCTGGTGGTTGTCTTTTCTTCTATGAGCTTATCAGAGATGATGATGTACATGAGAGCGCAAATACTTAATTTGTTCTCGTTCCCCAAGGGCTACGACTCTCTCTTTTGGACACTTATGTGGATCGTTAAGCAAAGATTAATTATCAGGTTGGATGATTTAGCCTGTAGTGTATTGTTGTGTCTGATCATCATATATATATATTGCTTACAAGGAGAAGACAATGAATTTGGTAACTTTTGATGGTTACAAATATATACATCCCCATAGCTTTCAAATCCATTAAAGCATTGGCAAGATATCACCTTGCTTTCTTGTGTTAATTATTGTTGTATGGCTGGCAAATCCTATGTACTCAGCACGCACTAAATTATAGCTGGATTAACCGTGGCAGGTAAGGTGAGAATGACAGGATGTTGTGTCGATTCTCAACTCGAAGATTGCCAATGAACTGTAATTCGAATATATCTTCATGAAAGGAATGTTTTTATTGTGATATATCTGTATATGACATTTTGAAATGCATTGTTTAAAATGATAAGAGAAATATGTTTCAACTGTTATGTTTTTATTGTGATTTACCTGCGTGTGCATTGTATCTATTATGTTTCAGGAGGATTTTTTTTGCTTTCTGCATTTTGTTTCAGGAGATGTTTTTCATTGACAACTTATTAACGGAAGACGGGGGAGCTCAGGGGCTTCACCGTTTATTCTATAAAAAAAAAAGATATGAGAGTCATATTAGGTTCTATATTGGGATTAGGGTTTTGTTCTTGAAACACTCTCCATATATTGTATTCCTAAAATCAGAGTAGATTCACGATTCTTCTTCACCCGTGAGTGTAGGTTTTTCATATCCAACCATGTAAATCTGTGTTTTCTTGTATTTTTTCCTCAGAATTTTTTTAAATATGTTACTGTCAATTTTGTATTTCTTAAGAGTTGGTTTTAACAAGGGCTCGGGTTGGATCCTTCGCGCGAAGGACCGTGATGGTCTTTCGCGCTGTGGGTCATCCATCACAGCTGAAGGACGGCTCGAAACGGAAAAGAGAAAAGAAAACGTGTTTTGTGCTGAGGCTCACAAAACGTATTTTTTTTCCTCTCCCAACCAACTCCGGGCCATCCATCGGCAGTGATGGACGGCCCACAGCGGGAAGGACCATCACCTGGTCCTTTGCGCGTTGGAGCCAACCCAAGCCCCTTAACAAATTGGTATAAGAACTCTTCGGTTAATCCATGGAGGCATCAAGATGTCTCAAGTCAATTTTGACATTGGCAAGTTCAGTAGTATCATTAATTATATTTGTACTTGACTAGATTAAGATGAATGCCATATTAACACAATGAGGATTCAAGAAATCCTTTTCAGAGAATGAAAAGAAATCAGATTGTATGAAAGATGAAGACTAGGGAGGAGTTAGATGAAAGACTTCTTAATGCAATTAAACTGTGACTGACAGTTGAAATTTTAGATGAATTGTTTGTGAGGAGTAATGCTATTTGTATACTTTTCTTATACTACATTATACTACTACTCTATGAATTGTGAGTCACACCCTCTATGGCTCTCACCCTCATTAATTGCTAGTGTGACCCACAATTCATAGAGTAGTAATATAATATAGTATTAAAAAAAGTAGTACAAATAGTATTACTCGTTCTCTGAGAAGAGCTTCATTATGAATCAAATACTAAGATGACTACCTAAAAAAAAAAACCTTTTGGCAATCCTTGAGCTCTGAAAGAGTCTCTTTCTTCTCTGAATTCGAGAAGGTATACCCATTAAGATTGTTTTTTTTTTTTTCCAGAGTAAACAATGAACCTAAAAAGGCCCTATGCGTTTCATTAATAAGCTTTTAATGAAAACAACTCTATAAATACATAAGATAAAATCTTAAAATTCTCTTGAAGAATAGAGTTTCGAAGCACACGCAGGTGCATGAGGAAAGTAAGGACAAAAGTAAACTTCAACCAGAGAAACATACTGCATGAGTACATCAGAAATGTTGAATCAAAACTGCAGGTTCACCAAAAAGCCGGAGCCCGATTTTATGGTCAACCTGAAAAAGTAGAAACTCAGGGGTCCGAAAAGGCACTGGTCATGTCTCCTGTGCATCGTTGTCATCGCCCATATCTCGCGTCTCTTTTGACTGAGTGTCAGAATTCCCACCTGTCTGTATTCGCCCTATGGTCCTCGTTGTCATTTCTCTGGATCTACCTGAAAGTAGGTTGAGCCAGTACAAAATAAAAGTAAAGCCGGTACAAAAATTCTGGTCAGATGAATTGGCAACTAATGAGGTTAGAGAAGATAGAAATAAAGATGATGTGAAACGATGAAGTGTGTGAATCAGAAATCAGTGAGAATAAAACTTCGCAATGCTTTACCAACTATATAATCTTCGATAAGAAAACAATTAAAACTAATATTACAAGATAATGAATTTTAACAAAATATAGCAGTCATTTTTGTACCATTCTCAATTTTGATTAGACTAAAGCAATTACGAAGTTACGATGACACAAGCTTGCAAAATCAATGTAGAAGATTAAAACTACAGAGCGATCAGAATCTCACAAACTGACTATTTGTGGCAGCAGATTAAATTACTAAAATAATAAAGATGAATATCAACTCATAAATAAAAGACTGGGTTAAGAAAAATTACTACTGAGAATCACAAAGATATCAGTGACCTGTAGTAGATCTCGCACGTAGATCTCATCGTCACGAACGCAACGGCTCAAAGATCGCCTGAATCGAACTCCAGAGGTGGAAGTTGTGGCCCAAAATGAAGACGGTGTACTAAAAGCTCTGTTCTATTTGAACCCTTTACTATTCACATGGGTGGGATCTCCTTCGCGAGTTTACAACTTAACCCAAACTCTTTAACCAACTGGGCTCGGGTTGGTTGGACGCCAGCAGGTCGGGTATTGGCTTGAATCGGGTCAGGTTTTGCAACTTAGAGTGGATCGGCCTGTTATGGAGAGAGAAGTTAGGTTGGTAGAGGTGGAAGGTTCGGCGAGGAGCATGACTGAGAGGAGAGTAGAACGGGCGGCGCGACTACGAGTGAAAGAGACAGTGGAGGACGACAGCAAGGGAAAGAAAGGAGGAGAAGGAGAGGGCGACAGTGGCTTTGTTGGTCGCTGTGGGAGAACAGTGAGACCAGAGTGGGTTGATAGGAGGACAGAGTGGAGGAGGAGGAATACGCCGTGACAACAACTTCTGGGCAGGCGGGGCTAGTGCGGTTCTAAGTAGTAAGAATAAAGAGGAGAGAGAGGAGGCACCCAGAGTGGTTATGGTGGCGACAATGGCGAGATGTTGAATGAGAAGTCAAGGAGAAGGAGGGGAGATATGACGACAAAGACTGTTGGGTTATTTTGGTTGTGGGAAGGAAAATGAAAGAGGTAGGATGGGTTTACTGGGGTTGCAGGGAGAGAATGAAAGAAAGAGAGAAAATTAGACATAGAAGAGACGGCTGCGAGGATGAAGAAAATGAGGAGAGAGAAGAAATAATAGGGTTAAGATTTTAAGAGGAATAAAATAGGAATGAAATCCTAATCAAATTTTGAGATAACAAAATCTCGCATAAAATAATTTTATCCAAATTCTTTATTAATTAATAACTAGAACAACAATCCATTTATAAACTTATAAAAATTTCAAAATCTGAATCTAACTGATGTGGTACTAAACTACTACAAGTTACTAATGAAACCAAAACTAAAATAGAAAAATACAAAATGAATCAAAGTGGACTGGCATGCTCTTGTCTTCTATAGCTCTGGATGTTCGCATCATTCCCCCCGAGTGGAGAAGATCGACCCCCATCGAGTCAGGTGAAATAGTGCTCTCCTGCTGTACCGATCAATTCGCTGCAGATCACCTCAATCTAAATGTGAATTAACAGTTGGTGTCTTTCTTTCCAGTGAAGCAAGTACCTATAAGTTCTACCAGATTTGATGGTGATCGTCTCATCCTCTAAACTTTTATCAACTTCTATGTTGTAATGGGATAAGTATTTGAGAGTGGACTAAGTGAGGGGCTCTTAGAAAATAGCTTAGGAAATGACTTATCAATCAATGGGCTGCAATCAAAACTCTTGTATTCTACTAGATTCTTAATATTGAAAGTATAATTAATGTCATAATTTCTAATAAGATCTATAACATAGGTATTGCAATTCAGCTTATTCAAGATCTTGAAAGGTCCAGCACCGCAAACATGCGACATTTTGACAGTCCCCGAAGAAAACTGTTTTGGATAAATCTGAACCATCACATATTCACCTAAATTAAAAGTTTTGAATATTTTTCTACTGTCAGCTCGTAAATTAGTCTTCACATTACTCCATTTATTTTCATGACTGATATCTTTGTGGAGTTTGTGCACGTGTTTATGTGATGCAAATGTGAACGCAGACTTAAACACTCGATGGCGGGATGGTATTAACAATAAGGAAGAAACATTTTGCAGTCAGCATATGCATGACTAGTGGGAGATAAGGAGGGAGTAATAAAGAGTAGCATAGAAGGTGGGGTTGGAAACAAGGCCAAAATGGATGTTTACTTGGGCTGTCCAGTCTTGGGTCTCAAGCGTAGTAGCTTAATCTGCTTAACCTCATGCTCAAATTGAAACATATTAGATCGACGAAAAATGATGACATTTTTGTCGAACAACCATGGTCTACTAATGTGACTTGACCTACATTCATGGTGATCTTGCCTTTATAGTGACTTCAATTGACTGGGACAAGACATCGTTGTTTGATTACAAGTGTCGTGGAGTCAATCCATGACACTTTCAATAGGTGGGGTACACCCTCTAATTCAAGATTTTTGAGTGGCTTAGACGATATTGCATTGATACAGTTTTCACTGTCCACAATCATCTTACAATTCTTATCTCCAATTTTAGTGAACGTACGAAAGGTAGCACTATTCTCCAGTCATCATTTTCGGTTAGTTGGGAGGGGTAACATCTACAACAGACAAATGAGTTAATGATATTTGATTAATACAATTGATACTAACATCCTCACTTATGAATTCTTCGTCAGTTTTAACATCTCCTGAATTATAAATGTACTCTTCAAAGTCTGACTCAGTAGCTTCGGTGGGTGTTCTATCATTATGGTGATTCTGACGAGACTAGGACAATTGAAGCTAAGTGTCCATAAGCTTAGCATTTGTAGCACTTGGTTTTGGAACTAACTTTGAGAAACTTGGAGACCTTGTTTGTGTTGTCCCATTCAAGACTCTTGCGCTTAATGTCATTCCTATGTGAGAAATTTTGGGTACTAGGCCTACTGAACTGTGAAGAGGAGAAAGTTCTATACACACTTAGTTTTGAATCAAAACTCTTAGTATGCTAGTTAGACCTAAAAGAATATAGGTTTTTGCTAACTCGGTGAGTCCTCTAACAGTTTGGTTCGCAAATCATTGCTAAGTCTGGCTCTAAATCTAAAAAGAATTTAATCTTTCTTTTCAGTGTTAAGGGGTTGCATCGGATGAGGAACTCATCGAATTTTTCAATATACTCCTTTGCCTATTTTTTGCCTTGGGTGAATTGATCACTTGTCCATGAGACAAGTACAAAATGATGGCGGCATATATTTTCCTTTCAACTCATCCTTCATTCTATCCCATATATTAATTGGCTCTTGACCACATTCTATACACATATTCACTAAGTTGGTCCAATTGACTAGCTTGACCAATCAGTTTCAATGCGGCGAACATAACTTTCTGAGAATCAGTGATATTGTACTATGTGAAGTACTTATCTAGTTATAGGAAAAGTTGTGAGTCGTGGCATCCATCAAATGTGGGGGTATCAATCTTGATGCTCTTCAGATATTGAGCATCGGGATTTTGCTCATTTCACCTCTTGTATTGTATCGAGGGACCACGCTCTTCCTCACGTTCGTTACGGTTTAGATAACATTCTTCTTCGCATTTATTGCGATTTTCGAGACGTTCTCTACCTTATCTAATCTTTCTTGGGTTTGTTTCATGGCTTCTTGGGTTTGGTTCATAGTTGTTGGCCCAGAGGCCTTCCACTCTAGTTTTGATGATGATTAACTCATATAGTTATGTTTACTAATAATCTTGTGATTTTAGTTTCAGATCATTAAGCAAGATATTAGTTGGTGATTGCTTCAAAAAGAGGAGTTTGGAAGCCTTCACTTGGTGATTCCCGTGCCCGAGCATCAAGATCAAACCTTTGCACTCGGTGGATCACGTTAGGGATCAAGTCTACTTGAAGATGGAGATTGCGCTCTACAAGAAGACTTCGGTACCTAGTTTAGTTTTGTGTTTAGATCCAAATTGTAAAGATTAGAATAGTATGATATGCTCAAGTTCACAACACACATGTTTCATGTTTTGAATATTGGTTTTCGGTTTTTCGTTTTTAGGTTTAACCGATCTTGGTTTGCATGAATAGATAGATTCAAAACAAGTTTACATGGTTTAATGTATATTAGATTTATTCTATATACATGCATGCTTAATTTTCTAGACAAACTTAGTTTTGACTTACTTATTCATGTGTTTTATGTTTTGGTATTTTTAACAAAACATATTTTGGAATTAATGTCAAAAACATGGATATATATATGTTTCATGTATATAGGATTATATCCATATACATCATGCCTAAATGTTGTTTAATATCATGTTTTTGTATTTGGATGAGTTTTGGATAAAACGTATTTTCTATTCAAAAATCCAAGTTTTTAGAAAATACAGTTTTTGGTTTTTGGCAAAATTTCTATAACACAAAAATAGTACAAAATGTTTGAGATTTGTGTTAAACTTTTTAACACAAGTTTGTATTTCAATATAAAATGAGAAAACTATTTTTGTGGAATTTTAGAGATTTTATGGGAATTTTTCAAGTCTTTAAAAACCCAGTTTTCCCTGATTTTTCAGCTGCCAGGCTAGGCCGGTCGACCGTAGCGGTCGACCGACGTGCACGGATACGTGCACGCTGGCTACCCCTTTAGCCGGTCGACCGCACGGTTGACCGACTGAGAGCAGGGTTGCTCTCTGTTTGTTTCGGTCGACCGCGCGGTCGACCGCCCAGAGAGCCGCTGCTCTCTGGTTCTGGGGACGGTCGACCGCACGGTCGACCGGTAGCTGCCAACGGTCAAAAATTGACCGTTGGACGGTTGACCGAGCGGTCGACCGGCAGTTCATTTTTGGCAGTTTCTGCTGCCAACGGCTATATTTTTCTGGGGGCTATAAATACCCCATTAATAGCCTGTTTTAGATAAGATTTTTTGTGCGAATTTTTCCTGACTCTCTAGTGTTTTCACAGCAATCAAAAGAAGTTTTTGGGCTTTAAATAGAACAATCTATTTGGTATTTTTGCTAGGGTTTGGAAAATCAAGAAAGGGTTTTTGGGAAAAGATTTTGATTCAATTTCTTCATCTTGGTTTCTAGCTTTTTCCCAAAGATTTTCTTTGAGTTTTTGATTTCCATTCCTTTGGTTTTCTCCACACTTGAGCTACATCTACTATCTCATTCTATAGGATCTCCGTGTGGGAAAGAAATTGTTTGTGGTTGTTGTTTAGACCACCAAGTTAAAAACCTATCTTTGCTTGGCTTTGTGCCTTTCCCTCATTGTGTTGAGGAGGTTGTGCATTTGGGTTGTATCCCTCAAGTTGTGAGGTGATCCTTGTGTTAATCCCTCAAGTTGTGAGGTGATTGTTTGTTGGCTTGGAGTTGTGCCTCAAGGAGGAGGTTGCGTTTGTAAGGAGAGGAGTTGGGTACTCCTTGTGATTGTTATTGCCCCAAATCCTCGGTGAAGGTTCCCTTTGTGGGAGTCCTTTGTGGACAAGCTAATGGACTTAAAATACTTCTGGGTGAAGGTGGGGATGTAGAGCTGGGTGCTCGAACCTCGAAACATATCTTGTTGTTTGCGCTTGATCCCTTGGCTCTTACTCTCTCTTTACTTTTTGTCTTGCATCTATTCATATTGTTCATTCATAATTATTTGCTTGGCTTGTTTGAGTGTGCATCTCTTGTTAATTGCAATTAGTTTTTAAATTTCGCATTAACTTCGTTAGATTAGCATAATCACCTATTCACCCCCCCTCCTCTAGGTGATTTTCAATAGTTTGGTTCATGGCTACTAACTCGGCTTATATGCAGCGAGTGTCATGGCAAGTTGTTGGGGATCCATAAAATTAATGTGAAGTTTGCTAGACTCTCCTAACAGATATGGGTGACCATTACGAGTGGGCATGCACTGCACAAAATCTAAGTGGAGATGAAGATATGCAACTCTAAACGAGATGATTTTTTTAAATCTAAATGAAATTTTTTTTAATGCAAGAAAATAGTAAAATTTTCTAGCGAATGCCTATGTGATACAAATCTTACCCTAACCATGCTCTGATACAAAATAATGTGAATTGGTGAAGTGTGTGAATCAAAAATCAATGAGAGAATAAAACTTTGCAATGCTTCACCAACTATACGATCTTGGGTAGAAAAACAGTTAAAACTAATATTGCAAGATGATGAATTTTAACAAAATGCAACAATCGCAATTATATTGTTCTCAATTTTAAATAAACTAAAGCAATTACGAAGTTACGATGACACAAGTTTGTAAAATTGATGTAAAAGACTAGCAATTATAGATTAATCAAAATCTCATAATCTCACTATTTATGGTAGTAGATTAATTCAATAAAATAATAAGATGAATATCAACTCACAAATAAATGATCGGGTTAAGAAAAATTATCTATTGAGAATCACAGAGACCTCAGTGACCTGTAATGGATGTCAGTGCATAGATCTCATCGTCACGAAAGCAATGGCTCGAAGATAGCCTGAATCATGCTCCGGAGTTTGAAGGTGTGCCCGAAAATGAAGATGGTGTATTAACGGGTCTGTTTCTGTTTGAACCTATTACTGTTCTCTTTCCTGCAAAACGAGAAGGTACTCTTGTAGTCTTATGGGATTCAAGCGGAAGGCGAACACTCTTATGAAAAATAAGAGAAAAGTTAGATCTCTTGTATCATGTTTATTCTCTCTTAAGTTCTCTCTCTATGGACTTAGGTCTAGTTTGGGTCAAACTACGTTAAATCCTCATATTCTTTTCTACTCTTTTGTCTTGATATTACTAATTTTCTCTACAATAGTTTGCTTTTACAAGTATTACATATTGTCACTGTTTCGCAACGTCGATTACAGTCATGGGTGTGCATAACAGTTAGTGTTATAACCTGATTGTTGGTCTCAACAATTGGTATCAGAGCATAAAAGTTGACAATAAGGTGATATGTCGAAGATTGAAATTTCTGTGAGCCAATTCAAGGTCGAGAAATTCAATAATAAAGAAAACTTTGGTTTATGGCAAAAGAGGGTGAAGGCATTGTTGGTGTAACAGAGTCTTCACAAGACCGTGCAGGGAAAGTCAGTAAGACCTGCAGGTACGTCAGATGAGGATTGAGAGGAGGGATCTGAAAGCAGCAAGTACGATCCAATTATGACTCGTAGACGAGGTCATCAACGTGATGGATCAAGAAAAGGCTACGGGTTTGTGATCACGGTTAGAAACATTGTATATGACAAAGAACCTCTCCGACAAGTTATACTTGAAGAAATAACTATATGGGCTACGCATGAAGGGACAGTGATGTTGAAGCATCTGAACTTCTTCAATAAGGTTATCAATGAGCTACTAGCTGTTGATGTCAAGATCGATGAGGAGGATAAGGCATTAATACTTCTAAGTTTGCTTCCAGAGTCATACGATCATATCGTAACCACCAAGTTCTAGAGTAAGAAAACTCTCATCTTGGAGGAAGTCATGTCAACTCTCTTATTTAATGAGATTAGAAAAAGGCCAAATCAAGTTGAGCAGGAAGGATCTGGTTTGGTCATGAAAAGGAAAGGAAGAGAAGGAAAGAAAAATCTGGGTTCGCCAAAGGCGTGTTACTTTTCTCAACAGGAAGGTTACCGGAAGAAAGACTACAAGTCTCAACAAGAGTGGTTGAAAAAGAAGGGCAAGTTGCATAGGCAGACATAATAATGAACGATATTGACATTGAACTATTAATAGCTTCCTATGTTAAAGACAACATTTCTCAAGGTAAATACTAGATATTTTATTTTTGGTAGTACGATTCATGTATGTTCCCATAAGGATATGTTCAACTCTCTAGTTGCAAAAAAGGAAGGGAATGCCAAAATGGTGGATGATGCAGCTTACGAGGTCATCGACAATGGGATAATCAATATTATAGGAAGAGATGATATGATGCAAACTTTGGAGGCAGTCAGGTATGTCCTGGAAGCACGATACAATTTAATATCCATAGGGGTGCTCGATGAAGAAGGATGTCAAATCTAAGTGCAACAAGGTGTCGTCATAGTTAGCCAGGGAGACAGGGTAATCGTGGAAGGAGAGAAGTATGGAGGGATATACAAGCTGAAGAAAGAAAACTCAGTTCAAGGTGGAGTTTCGACAAGCTTGGAAGGGAGCTCATCGTAAGGTGAATCTACTGCGATGGGACATGAACTAGGTCAAAGTGTTGCAGGAAAGAGAAATGGAGCATTCAGATAAGGCCCGAGATGGCCCATGGCATGGCGGTGAGCTAAAGGCTCAGGGGAGAGGGCAATAATAAAGGCTTCATGGTACAATTACAATAAAGGAAAGAATCAAGGTATAATTTCAAAATTTTCAAGGTGTTTTGCTAAAGACTTGAAAAGCAAGTCAAGGTAGAGATTGTTAAAAATTTGTCTTGTTTTCAAGTAAGAGATGATGGTCTAAGAAGATTCAATCAAATTGAAGAAGAAAAAAGATTTAGAAGAGAAGAAATTTCAAAAAATAAGGTAGCAATCGATAGGGCTGTCGACCACTGTAACGCCCCGATCCCACGGGTACGGAGACATTACTGCTACGTATATACACAAATTGAAAATACCCTCACGTATATATGCTAAGCATCAGTACAGGCAAGACAGAGTACGAAAGCACGTGGTGCATTATACTTTAAAACATATAAGTGCAATTATAAAGTTATCACCAGATGTAACATAATATTACAAGAATATTACATCAACGATAGGCGCAAATGCGAGAATATAAAGAGATGTACAAGTATGAACAGTACAAATGGCGCTCACGAGTTTACAGAAGAAAAACTCGAGAGACGCACAGGGGGCCTGGAAGGATAGGACTCTGGACGGTCTGCCAGTGATCCACGCTATTGCTACACCTCTTAGGTCATCAAATGAGAGAATCCACAAGCTCCAAGCTCCGAGACCTGGACATGAGGATCCAGGGGAGTCAAACTTCACAGCGAGTGGTGATGCTAATGCCAAGTGGCGTACATAGATAAGCACACGTGTATCAATAAATCAGAATCATGAACATGTATTGAAAACCGTGTCGTGAGCCATAAGCATTCAATAGCAAATAGATATATAGCAAGTGATATCAAGTAGGGAATACACATGGTATAATAAGTCGAGAGCAGGAGACTGGTGGAATAGAACATGAGTGGTAAAGCAGGATGTAAGCAGCTATAATATAACACGAGTCATAAACCGAAAATCCGATGTAAAATCCGATGAAAGTAAACTCGGCAAAGCATACAACGGATCCATAATAGGCATCTTTTATTATTATTACTTATCTTACCCAGATGTCTAGATTTGTGAACTAGCGTCCCAGCACACATATCCACATCTGAGTAAAGCAAGGTTGTTGTTGGAAACCAACGGGGGTATCAACGAACAATGTTTATAATGTGTCTCGTACATGCCCGGGACCACGGTCCAGGGCGTTCCATTGCTGGTGTATGGAACCAGCCGCTAGGCCTACAGGAGGGTCATATAGGATGCCCTTTTCAAGATGGTACAAAGAAGGAGGGAGCCAGCACTCCCCTCGGTCGCCTGGAGGCCCTCAGGTCAGACTGAAAGTTTTCGTTGCACAATATACCTAATACCACTGTAAACACAAACATGTATTGATATCCGCAAGTTCCCCCGACCCGATGTAAGTTGTCCCATTTATAGTTTATTAGATAATTATCAGATTCTGAGAATAAGCAGGAACAAGCCAGGAATACATGTGTATCAGGAGTACTGTTTGTACTAGAATATATCAAGTTATAAACAAGATGTCAGGTCATCATTCCCGTTATTGTGATAATTATGAAAGTCAAGTATATCATGCCGGTGTCAATTGATAGTATGACAGGAGGGTGTTATTAGGCAGGTGACAAGTCATGTCATAACAAGGAGCAATTGTCAAGTAGTAGCATGTCAGGTGTCAGGTGATGACACATCAGTTGTTAAGTGATATAGGAAAATAGTACCGATAAATGAGGTCGGTACGACTATCGAAAAACCATGCAGTTTCAGGAAAAACAGTATTAGTAAGATTTCAAACTCTTCACAACCATTAATAAAAATTAATAGACTGGAAAGCAGGTAATCAGCGATCAAGCGACATCCAAGCGGCGTTAAGTAAGCTAGAGGTATGGACAGCAAACAGTGTTTAACACTAGAACGCTTGGCGAGGTTACCGGGACGACTTGGCTTAAAGTGCGAGTAGAAAATCTGACAGTATCTCACCTAGACGAATCTAGTGGTAAAGCGATGAGCGCTAAGCATGCCTACCAGGCGGAGCTGAAAGACCTGACGGTCTGAGCGCACTTCTCTTTCGAGGTAGTAGGCGAGAGCCTAGAGGCTAAAATACGCTCGGGGTCTAAGCGCACTCTCAGTAGCTACTACGAAACCCATGAGGGTACAGAGCTGAAACCATTGGGTAGCCAGCTCAGGAGTGGGCAGAAACCCAGAGTCGGTATGAGAGTACCTGTACGAGATGTTAATACCACACAAGCTATATACAAGCGTGATAATATCTACACTACCGTGGAATGGAGAAGCCCGGAGGCTGATAGGACCCGGAGGCTAAGTAGATTGCCCGAAAGCTGAAAGGACCCGGAGGCCAAGTAGAGAGCCCAGAGGCTAACGACCACAAAGGGTTAGCCACACATGGTATAAATCAGTAAAAAAGTACATCACAAGCATGCTATATATGTAAGAAGTAAACTACCCTAGTATAAGCATTCGTCACAGGCATATACATGCACAATTACGGGCACTCTGCCACATACAAATATAGAGGCACAGTCCAATACGAAATACATATAAATGCATAATAAAATACACGTCGACCTGATGAAGCGAAAAAAACCAAATGGAGGCGAGGACACTCGCCTAAATCTCCAGAAAAGCCGAAAACTCTAGAATCCTAGGAACTCGCGCACGCGCCATAAAATATAATAAAATATAAATAAATTATATATATAATTTTTAGAGAGAGAAAGAGAAGAGGAGAGAGAGAAAGAGTTAGAGAGAGAAAGAGAGGGCTAGAGAGAAAGACCTAGAAAGAGAGAGAGATTTAGAGGGAGAAAATCTTGAGAGAGAAAGAGGGAGTTGAGAAACTAGAAAGAACTAGAGAGAGAAATCTAGAGAGAGGAGGAAGAGGGCTAGAGAGATGATGAGAGAGAGGAGAGAGAAATGGAGAGAGTAAGGAGAGAGAAACGGAGAGAGAGTCTGCAGAGAGAGAGGGACGGTAAGAGAGAGAACTGGAGACAGAGAGAGTCAGCTGAAGAGAGAGAGAACAGGGAGAAAAAGAGAAAGTCGGCTACAAAGAGAAACCAGGAGAGAGAGAGAGAGAGATGAGAGAGAGAGGACAGCAGGGGGGCTGTTGCCCCCTTGCTCACGCCCAGGCCAGGCTAAGCGCCTGGCCTGGCTGCGGCCAGGGAGGCGCAGGAGGCTGCGCCGGCCACCATGGCTGACGTGGCGGCCACCCCAAAAGAAAGGGAGAGGAGATGGAAAAGAAAGAAAAGAAAGAAGAAGAAAAGGAAAAGACAAAGAAAGGAAGAAGAAAAAGGAAGGAGGAGGAGGAGGAGAGCTCACCGGGGTGGCTGGGTGGCGGCAGATTTGGGAGGAGGCGCCGGTGATGGTGGTGGTGGCCGGTTGAAGTTGATGAGAGAGAGGAAGATGGAAGAAATTGAAGGGTGGAGGAGAAAGAGGAGGAGATGGAGAAAGAGAATTGAGAGAGTGATTAAAAGTTGAAGGGAGAGAGGGAGAGAAATGAGGGGAAGAAGGAGGAGGAGAAGGCGGTCGTTGGCGCCAGGGGAGAAGAAAAAGAAGGAAAGAAAGAGAGAAAAAAGAAAAGAAAAAGGAAAATAAAATAAAAAGAAAAAAGGGGATATTTTGGAGGATTGGGTGGTGAAGGATTTTTGGGGAAAAGAAAAGAAAAAAGAAAAAATAAAGGAAAAAGGAGTGGATGGGCAAAATGGAGGAGGAAAGAAAAAGAAAGAAAAGAAAAATAGATAGATAATACTCCGGATCCGGGAAAATCCCGAAAACACCGAAAATGTCAGAAAATTGGACTGATCCGGAAAGATCTTAAAAATAGTAAATATTATTTTAAGGTATATGCTGAAATTGGTTTTTAGAAATAAAATTTCATTTTTAAATAAAAATTCTGGAGTCAACCGTCGATACCGTCTACATCGGTTCGGCCGGATTTTGATAAATTTTGAAAAATCTCAGAAAATACATTAAAGGAGAAAATATGATTCTAAGAAATAATGTGAAAGCAGAATTTAGAAATTCAATTCAAATTGTAAACTAAAAATCCTGGAGTCAACCAGCGATACTGGTCGACACTAAATCCGATAGAATTTTGACAAATTCAGAAAAATCTCAGAAAAATTATTGGATAGAAAATGTGATTTTAAAAAATAATAAAAAAGCTGTTTTTAGAAGTTTAACTCCGTTTGTAAATAAAAAATCTGAGAATCGGTCAGCGGCACTAGCCGACACCAGTTTTGAAGATTTTCAATTTAATTCAGAAAAATTTCAAAAAATCATGAAAAATTTAGAATATTAGAAAACAATATTTGAAATTAAAATCAGTCAAATCTGAATATCAGAAATATCAAATCGAGCAATGCCCCAGGATCGGGTCCCCGGTTCAGACTGGGGCTGACTCCGAGTCCACAAATCTGGATCCAAGGCAAAAGGATTATATAAATAATTCATAATATAAAATAAATATAGAAATTAAATCGAAAACTATGATTAAAAAATCTGAATACGTAACTAAGTACGTATTCCGGGAGTGGGGTGTTACATCCACACACCAAGGATTGTCCATAGGCCCTGTCGACAGCAAGTAATATAGAAGACAAACATCTCAGATTTTTGATAGGCCTGAGAAGGCTGTCAATAGCCCAAGGTCTAGATCATAATCTAATTTCTATTATGAGCACGTTCAGATTCCTTTTCTGATGGATTTTGAATAGAAATCAGTTCCTATTCAATGAAGATTTATTTCTAAAGTTTAAAGGATCTAGAATTCTTCTAAATTAAGAAAATCAACTCCTACAAGGATTGATCAAGTTCTTCAAGCATCCAATGGTCAAGATCATCTCATTTTTTGAATAGGATTTATATTGTAAAACTCTGTAAATAAAGATTGTAACCTAGTACATTGTAACACGAAAGGTGAAGAGGAAGCCAAGAAAGAGAGAGGAAGGTGACGGTGCATAGAGAGAAGGGATATTCTTCTGATCTTGTGGGATTCAAGGAGAAGATGAATACTCTTGTAGGAATCAAGAAGAAAGTTAGATCTCTTGTACAAGTTTATTAATAAAACTCTCTAAGTCTCTCCCCGTGGACGTAGGCCAAGTTTGGGGCCGAATCACGTTAACTTCTCGTGTTCTTTTCTACTTTTTTGTCTTGGTATTACTAATTTACTCTACAATAGTTTTCTATTGCAATTATTACTATTGTCATAGTTTCGCAACGTTGATCATGATCCTAGGCATGCACAACAGTTGGTGTCGTAAACTGATTTTGGTCTCAATAATTGGTATCATAATTGTCATATCATAACAGTATGGGCACAAATCTGAGACACGATCGGGCTCTGATCTCGTGTGAATGGTGTCCATCTTTAAAATAATCATGAATGCCAATATCACGAATCAAAGGAAAAAAAAATAGAAACCCCTTTGACACCTCTTTGCTACTTGCACAATACTACAAGCTCTATTACATCAACTCAATGTCTTCCTTAATAATACCATACTTCAGGAAACATATAGCAAACGATAAGAATTCTCAAATATGGGGGAGAAGAAGGTGATAAAAGCTTGATAGAGTTTTTAAACTCACTGGAAAAGCAGAAGAAAGAAGCAGGGCAGTCGACCGCATGTACACAGGCATACACGTTTTGAAAAGAAGGAAACAATGGTCAACCATCTGGTCGACCGGCTAGAAGCACTAAAAGATGAAGATTACAGTCAATCGACTGCCCAATCAATCAACCCGAGAGTTCTGTACATGTGGCATAGAATAGTTTGAGCTAGCGAATGACCGACGATTGATCGCTAAATGGAGACGGTCGATCGCCCGATCGACTGCAAGTCGGGTTCTATGCAATTTGAATTGGTTTCAAAATTTTTTTAAGCGAATTTCGATCCAAATTTGGATTTTCTTCTATTGTTTGTTCCTCTGGATATATAGGAGGGTCTCTGCACCCCAATTGGAATTAAGAACCCTGAGAGAGGTGATTCGTACTGCGAGTTCTAGGGTTAGTTTGTTTGAGAGAATTCTGTGATCTAGTGCATAGTTTCTCTAATTCGGATCTTTGAATCAATTTGTAACCCTTGTAACTTTGTTGGTTGAATAAGATCTTCTACCTTCTACCCCTAGAATGTAGGCAAGTTGCCAAACCTCGTTAAATTATTTATTCTTATTTCTCTCTTTGTATTCCTTTTCGTGCTATATTGGTTCATGATTGACTCGACGCTGTTGGAATGCAGATCTTGGTGATTGTCATGTTGGATTCCTTCTGAGGGTGCAAGAAGTGGTATCAGAGCTTACCAGGTTCGACTGGGGCCGTGCGTTAATCCCAAGAACTTTGTGGTCTATTTGGCAGAGATCGTGTGTCGATCTCGGAGCGAGGTTGGTTTATAGGTTCGTGTCGATCTCAAAACAGCGTTGGATTGTTCAATGGGATGGGTTTGGGTTGAGTAGATCGTTCAGTAACTCATCTAGAGTTTCACTTTGTGGTAAAGTTTCGATTTTTATCTATTTGAATCTATTTTTGTTGGATTTTGCATTGTATTTGGTGCTTTTTGAAGGAGATGGCTAAGGGTAATTAGTCCACGATAAAGATCATGAACATCCACCAATCGAAGATCGATGTGTTGATGTTCGATGGCATGAACAACTTTTATATGTGGAGATGCAAGATGATGGATGCACTTAACACGCAGAATTTAGAAGGCATGTTGCTTTTGCAAGAGCAACCGGCGAAAAATTCAGAGAAAGATTGGAATAAGATGAATCGAACAACATGTGGCGTCATTAGGTCTTTTTTGACACATAACGTCAAGTATCATGTGATGAAAGAGACTTTTGCAAAGATGTTTTGTGAGATACTTGAAAGTAAGTATTTGACGAAGAGCATCGAAAATCGGTTGCATTTGAAGATGAGGCTTTACCATTTCCAGTTGAAGAAAGGAATCTCCATTGGTGAGCACATGAACAACTCCATGAAGCTTCTTGTAGACCTAACTAAGTAGATGAGGTGATTAAGGACAAGGATAAGGCATTGACTCCATTGAGTTCTCTTCCATATGAAGAGTATGAGACACCTTCATTCTGACCTTGATCAATGGTAAATCTTCTCTTAGCTACAATGATGTGCCGGCTGCTCTTGTGAATCACGAGGTGAGGAGAAGGACAAGGAGTTTTCTTCCAGTAGGATAACAGCAGAGGCATTGACTGCAAGAGGAATAGGTTCCAATCATCGGAAGGGCAAGATATATGTAGGTAAGTCCAAAATTGATAATCACAAATTGAAAAAAAAAACCAGTGCTCTTTCTGCAAGGAAGAAAGACATTGGAAGATTGATTGTTCAAGACTCAAGAAGGAGAAGGAACCAAAATTAGAGATTAATTTTGCACAGGCCGATGATGGTACTGATTCTGACTCTTCAGTATTATTTCTCTATTACTCCTACAGTTTACTATTCAAAGGAATCTGAGTGAATTTGGATACGGGTGCTACCTAATACATTTGTCCCAAGCGAGAGTGATTTGCTAGTTTTGAAAAACTAAATGGAGACTTGGTGTCATTTGGAGATGACACACATATCAGATTAAAGGGATAGGTACAATTCACATCAAGTTGTCCGATAGGATGATGAGAGAGTTGAAGGATGTGAGATACATTCCTCAGTTGAAGAATCTTATCTCAGTTGGAGCTTTGGAGTTTGGAGGTACAGGGCTTGAGACGGACTCTTGGAAAAGGCGTTCTCAAGATATTCGGTGGCTCATTGGTTGCTCTGAATGACATTCGACGCAAGAACTTGTACTACTTGAATAGTAGTGCAGTTAATGAAAATTGGTGACTTCAAAATGTTTGGACAGCGATCTACTAGTTATCATAGATCAGGTTCAGACATATTGATTTGGATTCGTTGCACACTTTGGCGAAGTAAGATTATTGGAAGGTACATTGACCTACAATTTAAAATTTGATAAACTTTGTGTTCTAGATAAGAAGACGAAGGTGGAATTTGTCACAATTATTCACCACTTGTAAGGTCTTCTTGATTGTGTTCACATTGATGTTTGGGATCCTGTCAAGACTGTATCGCTTGGAGACCATCAGTACTTTGTCTCTTTTGTTGTTAATTTATCTAGGCTATTAGGTATACCCTATGAGACAAAGATTTGAAGTCCTAAATTTATTTGTAAAATGAAAGAAGTTGATGGAGAAATAGACTGGTAGGAAGATCAAGGTGCTCTAATTTGATCATGTTGGGAGTATAGGGATCGATTCCTACAATTTGGTCAAAACAATAGTATTGGTATTCACTTCACAGTTGGAAAATAAATTGGGGTGGTTAAAGGGTTGAATCATGGCTAAAGGATTGAATCATGCCTTACTAGAGAAGGTTCGGAATTTCTTGTCTAATGTATAATTAGACAAATCATTTTGGGCTGAGACTTTGGACTATGATAGCCATCTCTGAATAGGTTGTCATTGACTGCAATAGGAGGTAAAACTCTGTTAGGTATTTGGTCATGTGGAGCTGCTTGGGTATTTGGTTCGGTGGAGCTGCTCAAGACTATAATTTTCTGTGGGTATTTGGATGTCCGGCCTACTTTGGAGTCAAACATGACAAGTTGAATCCGCGAGGAAAAAGTTTGTGTTATTGGGAGTCAAAAAAATTTGAAAAGGTACAAGCTATGGCACTCCAAAAATAAGAAGGTCGTGATGAGCAGGTATGTCACATTTGATAAAAATTCATTATTGAAGTCTACCATCTCTCAGCAGGTGGAGAGGATGAAGACCAAAGATGTATCGCAGCAGGTGAAGATTGATGCCACCCCACCATCTCTAGTTGGTTCAGTATCAGTTGGGATCTCACAGGATATGACACCTGGGTGAAAATCATGTAGCTGTTTTGGATGCTGAACAGGTTGATTTGATCGCAGCGAAAAGAACCAAGATGAATTCATAAAATGGGTGAAGAAGCAAGAATCTCAAGTTAGTGAGCTAGATCAGCTCAAGTTGAAGACTGTTGTTCTCCTTGGCGATTGAGATGAAGAGGTTCATATGACTCAGCCGGTTGGATTCGCTGCTGCAAAATCGATTGTAGTTAGTTGAGCTCGATGAAGCTCGTTTGGATGAACTATGTGTCACTTGATCCCTTGGGCGGAGGGTATGCAGATAGTCGTAATGACGTAGCCAGTTGCTGAGCTGAAGTTCGCAATTCACGGTGTTCGGCTCAAATTTGAGAAATCTTCACCGAGGTGGAGAATTGTGGTGGAGAAAAGATGATAAAAGCTTGATAGAGTTTTAAAAATTATTGGAAAATAGGGGAAGAAGCAGAGTGGTCGACCGCCCGGTCGACCGCATGTGCACAGGCGTGGATGTTTGGAAAAAAAAAGGAAACAACGGTCGACCGCCCGATCAACCGGCCAGAAGCACTGAAAGATGAAGATTACAGTTGGTCGACTGCCCACCCGAGAGTTCTGTACGGGCGGCACAGAATAGTTTAAGCTAGCGGTCGACCGCTACATGGAGTCGGTTCACCGCCCGGTCGACCGCAAGTTGGGTTCTTTGTAATTTGAATTTGTTTCATATTTATGTTTTTGAAGAGGATTTCGATCCGAATTTGAGTTTCTTTCTATTGATTGTTCCTCTATTTATATAAGGAGGATTGCCGCACCCCAATTGGAATTAAGAACCTTGAGAGAGGTGATTTGTATTGGGAGTTCTAGGGTTAGTTTGTTTGAGAGAATTCTATAACCTAGTGTATAGTTTCTCTAATTTTAATCTTGGATCAATTTGTAACTATTCTAACTCTGTTGGTTGAATAAAATCTTCTCCCTTCTGTCCCGAGGACATAGGCAAGTTGCGAAACCTCCTTAAATTGTTTGTTTTCACTTCCTCTCTTTGTAATCATGTTCATGCTATATTGGTTCATAATTGACTCGACGCTGTTGGAATGCTGATTTTGGTGATTGACATGTTGATTTCCTTCGGAGGACGCATCATCAACCACACCAAAACTGAAATGAGAGTTGGAAGCAATTACTTCAAATTAATCCATGCCTTGTACACCCTATGGATATGGTGGAAAGACAGAAATAAAAATAAATTCCAATCTGACACCTATGCACATAGATAAGCAGACAAATTACCGAGCAGCTTCACAGAAACGAATTGGTGAAGGCCCAACTCACAATTCACAATGGACTAGACATACTGTGCAGCTAAATGTACTGTTGTGTCTAGTGTTATGGAATAGATTTGCCTAGAGACACAGAATGCTTTGTTTTAGAAAACTTAGTTCGATCTCCTCTCAAGCCCTGAGGCAACCAAAAAATAATACAAGACTTCTCTGCGTCTTCGAGCAAGTTTCTGGTGCTCCGTGCGTCTCTCTCTCGCTCTTGCTCTCCTCAGGAGAGGAGCACCACTCTGGTTCTCATGAAATAACCCTAATAAGGAGAAGTCTCACCTACTTTGTATGCTAAGCACACAGCTGCGTTTCTGCCAGGCCTTGACTAACTCTTAACTTCGCATGCCAGCCACAAATTTTACATGCACTTCACCCTTTGAACTCCTTTTGTTTTACCTTCATCCCCATCTTTTGCAGCTTTGCCTTTTGTGGACGAGTGTGGTGTTGCAAGTTGCAATCAATCTGAAGCACTTGGGCCAAGAACATGCACAAGGAACATGTGAACCCGCAGACCCGGGGGATGGAAATGCAATGCATTCACAGTCAACAAACAGCAGAACAGTACACCTTTATTTCATGCTAGCACATGTCTATTCTTGGAGTGGCTTGAATAGAAGCATCACACTTTGTCAATTACAAACATGTTTGTCTTGTCTTAATCAACCACCAACCAAGATTATCCAAATCAGTTTATCACTGAGTTACTGGACAAATTTAAGCCCAAGCTATTAATCTTATAAGCAATATGGGAGTGATGGCTCCCTATAAGTTTTTGTGTGTGCGAAATGTTTTGTCAGCACACCAGACTTGAGATCGTGAGTTTAATTGCTTGAAAGTGACACATTTTATCATCTATTTTGATATTGTAGTATATCATAATGGGACTGTTTGGATTCAAGGAAGTGGGCAGAAGTGAGAAAGTGGAGGTGTCATTTTCCACTTCCGCTCTCCATCCAAACACCGGAAAAGGAAAATAAGAAAACTCCTTTTTCTTTTCCTTTTACATAACCATTTTCATACTTTTAAGATGTTACAGTTAATTTTCTAATCATGTGAATCTCATTTATAATAAGTTGTACCTCAAAATAGTTAATTTTGTGGTCATGTAAATCTAACTTGCATTCTAATTACTTTCATAATTAATTTTTATTTTAATATTATTTTATGGTCAGCTTTGTGGTCAACTGTTTCATTTTCACTTCCACATTACTAACCAAACACCGGAAAACGCAATATACTTTTTCACTTTCACTTCTCAACTACCAAACACCAGAGAAGATACACACAAATTCTCATTTTTTAAAAGAAAAAAAAACCTACTTCTCACTTTCGCCCACTTTCTTGAATCCAAACAACTTCAATGTGAAAATGATGTATTAAGACTTATTACCCAATTTGAAACTATAAAAGGGTACAGGAGGGTTTAAAAAGCTGAATATTAGAAAGAGAAGAGAGAGGTTCAATTGAACTCTTGTAATTGTTAGATTTAATAATAATAAAATAGGATCAATTGTCTCTATGGATAAATATCAATATCATGCATAATAGATCTTGAGATGCGGCTTTAGCTAACATACCTCTTTGAAGGATGATAAACTTGAACTGAATTCGGATCGTCACTGTAGAGAATGAGATGAAGAGTCTTCTCTCTGCTTAACCTAACCTCCTATGGGTGGAGATCAATGCTTGGTTGCAGAAAGAGACTTCCTCTCTCTATATAATCTTTTGATTAGTGGCCTTCTCATAATGCCCTTAACCCTAATAAGAGAGTAGTACAAGGTCCCACCGGCCTTTACAACTTAGTCAACCTATTAGACACACCTAATATGTTGACTAGCATAAGTTGCACGTGTGTCATGATATGGGATAGGAAATAGGGTATGGATCGAATCAGGAAATATCTTACAATCTCTCACTCGAGATATACCCGACAGAAATTTTGAAAAAAAAATTATTTTGAAAATCTTTAATATCTTGTATCACAATTTTATTTTAAAAGTGGATGGCTATCATTTGAATTTTTTTTTGAAAAAAAGGCACACGTGAAATTTATCGTTAGTCATGGTGCACTCAAAATACTGGCACTCTACAAGTGAGAAGATGACTAGCACGGTTCACAGACAAATTTCGGTTAAGCTTGATGTTTTTGCCTAATTTGTATTGTGAACTTTCGGGCAAATGCCCCAATAGCTTTCGAGAGAATACTTTATTGGTGGAGTTTAGTACGTATATAGCAAATGTAAACGTAGTGTGTATAATATATTTTCATAAGTGCCCTGCAACATATGCTTATCAGACACACGTCATCTCAATTCTTAGACGACCGTCATGCGAATACCATCGCTCATATTGAGATGAAGGCTTAAGGTCGTGGAGCCTATCCACATCCAGGCCAAGAGATCTTCAGAATTCTTAATAGTCTTCTCTAAAGGCACTTTGTACTTTAACATGTGCAATTGTATAACTTTAACTTTAATATTATAAATGTGCATTTAATAATATCAGTTGAAGTAAAACATCAAATAATAATTGTATTCCATCATAATAACTGTTTGAGAAAAATCTCATGCAACTAAAATATTGAATATACAAGAACAAAAATAACATTACTGAAAAATTGACATAAAAACTCTCACTCAAAAGGACAATCACAGACATACTCTCACTTAGAAAAACAATAATCAAAATGACTTTAGTACCCCATGCATGCACAATGTCCCTGAAAGGTGGTCACTAAGAGTCTTTTGGTGAGTGGATCAGCAATATTCTATAGTATAGACTTATGCACTATGTCAAAATTAGCGCATCAGATTGACAAAAGTAGCTAATGCAAAATGAAACTCTTTTATTCTATCAACCTAAAGTTATCGTGCAGAAATGAAACCATTCAATGAGTAATGCATAACCTCACTCAGCTATCCGGTTATAAGACCAAAATATCATCATGTTATATCAATAATTAGATCAACTATATAAGTGAAAAGTGACACAATCAATCAATACATAGTTCAACACTATAGAAGGTACCTCCTCTACTAAGCTAAAGAGCTCTTATAAGATCAAAATGTAATGATAGATCCAAGAAAAATATCACTCTATACTACAACAGAAGATAATTGTTTGGGTATGGTGTTCTTTAGTAATAATTTCTTGATCTTTAAGAAAATTATAGAAAGGTCCAAAGTGTTGATTTTCCTGATCGATCTAATCATAATATTCTCCTCCTCGATCAGATTTTACAGTCTTTATTTTTTTCTATTTCAACTATCGCTCAACTTCTAATGAAAATCTCTTGAAAACTTCTAAGAAATCAAATTTCTGGTAGAGAAGAAAGATACAAGCATAACGATAGAAATCATTAATAAATGTGATGAAATATCTATGACCTCCCCGAGAAGAGGTGAGGAAAGCTCCACGAATATCAGTATGGATAAGCTGAATCAGATATGTACTCCATTCTGACTCAAATTTTCTCAATTTGATCAATTTCCCTCGAGTACAATCAAAACATGTGGAGAAATAAGAAAAATCTAGAGAGTCAAGAACACATATCTTCACAAGATGATGCAATTTCTCTTTAGAAACATGCCCAAAAAGTTTATACCATAACCTAGAGGACTGCAAGAAAATTCTAGAGAGTTTTGCAGAAGTAAGCAAAATATTATGAGAAGGACCGCCACCCGATAAAAACTGTTCATATGATGCATCTAATATCAATTAGAAGAAACCATCAACCACCAAACCAAAATCAACAAAAAATATTATGGAGATTGGTAATGAAACTAGATTTATTCAAATTAATACCACAATCAAAATGGTTAAAATGGCAATATATCCAAAAAGAACTAGTCTGGATATAGAAATCAAATTACGCCTCAAAGATGGCGCATAAAAGGTTTCTTCTAAATCTAAGACATGACCAAAACCTAAAATTAGTTTAAAGGGTTCCTATGGACTCCACTTGAACTTTTTCTCCAATCCCCAAATAGAGATGTTCCTCAGGCCTGGTTGTTCGCTTGTTATGTACCCTTTTCTTCTTAATAGCTAAGCCTTATACCTATTGCAATCCTTCTTCATGTGACCTTCTATCTTGCAGAAATAGCAGGTATTGTCACTCCCTGGTGCTGGATTATTATTGCTAGCTGGAACAACCTTTTGATTTCCCTTCTGGTATCCATTCTGATTTTTATCTTTCTTGAAGCCTCCTTTCTTGAAACTTTTCTTATTGACAGCATTGATGGAGAGGTTCTTCATACCTGACTGAAGAGTCAAGTTTGTAGATTCAGCCATACTTTTTTAGTGATGCTCTTCTTCAGCAACACATGTAGCAATCAAATCATTCAAACTCCATTCTGTTTCTTGATTCTGAAAGCGAACCTGGAGCATCTTAAACCTTTTCGGAAGATAAAACACCGCCAAGTGAACCATCAGGGTGTCATCGATAGATAAACCAAGCTCCTGAAGTTGAAGAACTAGCTTGAAAATCTTGAGGATATGCATCCTCACACTTTCACTTTCATCATATTTCAGAGAAAGAAGTTGACACAGACAACTATTGTAACGGTCCCAGTCTTAATATTTTTCATTATCACCATTGTCACTGTTTATCCTTAATCTAATACTGAGATCCCCAATATATTCGGCAGCATTTCCTTTAAACGTGGGGCCCATCAAAATACAATGCTTCAATTTCGGCTAGCATCAGCCTACTTATGGGTTCACATCATTCCACGCAATATATATATATATATATATATATATATATATATATATATATATATATATATATATATATATATATATATATTTATATATATATAATCTCGGCATAATTTTATCTACGTCAAGTTTCCAATATTTATTTCAACCAAACCCAGTATGGTAATCCAAAAATCTACACATTTCTACTCAATTATATCCATAACTCCCATCTCATGAACATGATTCAAAGTCAAGTACTCATTAACACAAGCATTTCATACATTACAATGCATTACAAAAGTTTATAGCATGCATTATTATAGAAAATTTTACATAGGATTTCTTAAACAATATACACATAAGAAGGATCATGCCAAAGTGAAAATGATCTCCAGCTGCCACCTATCTCGTATATTGGCTTTAGGCGAGTCCTTTGCCTTTATCCATACCTGAAGGTGATTAATAAATAGGGTGAGCTCAACAGCTCAGTGAGTAAAATAATATATATATATATATATATATATGTATAACAATTATTTATATCTATTGGAATTTATTTTGATGATAACAAATATAATTTGTACTATTTTGTGTATTTTTAGATATTTGTTAAAAGCCTTGACCACACACAGTAATTAGTCTTATTAGTCGACTTGACCCTTCCTATAGTCGACTAATACAGTTGCTAGTTGACTTATCCTAAGTCTATAGTTGACTAAGTCCTGTCCAAAAAGATATCCACTCTCTGTTTATTGATTGTAATCATACACTATTATATAAGTCAACTAATAATAGTTTTTTAGAGACTTTCATATCTGTATTATATAACTGTAGTTGACTTAACCCCTTGATTAGTCGACTAACTCAGTCAAAATTTGCCTATACTAGTCGACTACTCCATGTCCTAGTCGACTATAACAGTTTCTGACTGTTAAAGAATCTCCCATAGTATTAGCATGCATTTTTCCATCTTAACCATATAAAAAAACAAGTCCAGTTTTATCATTAACACACTTGTTAAAACATGAAGTTAAATTCCTCTTCGGTCACCTCCGGTTAAACCCGGTCCCTTCCTCCTTTATCGTTATTCTAACATAATATACTCCCCTTCGGTCGTCTCCGATACAACCCGGTCCCTTCCTCCAATACGTTATTTAACGTAATATTCTCCCCTTCGATCATTTTCGGTTCAACCCGGTCCCTTCCTCCAATATGTAAGAAATATAACTTTCATGCAATAACAATATGTAAGGATTCATAAGGAAATATCAACATAAATGATTGTCATAATTTGCAACCTCACATTATGCTAACATTATGGAAGTCATTAACGTGTATAAATAACAACTTGCTAAATTAACAACACGCAAGTCTTTTCAAAATAACTAACACATTGTATCATCTTAATTTGTGTGTAACCGTATTCATGCACAAAATTAGGTATTATGTTTATTCATGATTATTTCTTTTGAAAGGCATGTGTTTGACTATCGTGTATATACACAATAAAAGTTTATCAATCATGCGTAACTGTGAGCATACATGAGATTACCAATTATCTACATCATGTGAATGGATAAACGTGTGTGGGATTTGCTATAACATACACACATAGATTAGCCTATTATATACAAGAATATGTATAAATGAGATTAGCTAATACTTACACCCATGGGATTATCTATTATGTATAAAGGTATCCATACATGAAAATAGCTACAACACATTTGCCATAGGATTATTAATAATGTACACTTAAAGTCTAGAAACTATGTACATGTGTTATCGTTCATACTCACATACACTTATAACTTAACAAATTTCACTTTACTTCAAACTTGACAACTACCTACTATTATTTTGGAGTTTGAATGTTCTACTCACCCTTGAAGAGATCACCCCCAATTAGCAAGCTTGTTTTACCGATTATATTAGAGTCTACAAGACCATAAGAATATCATTAATAGCCTATATATGAAAAAGAGTAAGAATGGTGTAGTAGGCCTAAATATTGCTTACCTTATTCAACCAAAAATCACCCTTCTATCTTGCTAACCTAGGTCAACATTATCTTCAAGAAATTTATCCCTCTAAGGTGATGTTAGATCACCACTTTTTCATGCTCTAGTAGGTTTTTAGAGGAGATAATATAGGCTTAGGAAAGCTTTTTAGTAATTAGGAAGGAAGGGAAGAAGAGTGAGTGAATGAGTGAGAGAGTGAGTGAGTGAGCGAGTGAATGGGAAAGTGGAGGAGGGGAGAGGGCTGTTGGCTGCTCTCTCTTGGCCAGCAGCACAATGAGGGAAGGGGCAAAGTTTTTAGGAGGAGAAAATGAAGAGAGAGAGAGAGAGAGAGAGAGAGAGAGAGAGAGAGAGAGAGAGAGAGAGAGAGAGTGTGTGTATGTGTGTGTGAGTTTCCAAATGAGAATTTTCTCCCATTTTAATCTTATATACATCAACCTCCTTCAAGGAGATCATACTAAGTGCCCCTTAAAATTATTACCCCACCTCTCCTTCTTACTCCTATAGGAAAGGCTCCATACCCCCCTTCATGATGCATTTGTACCCCACAAGTATGGTAGAAAGTATGGTAGGAAGAAAGTCAAAGATGCATGTGTGTATTTACACCTATACATACTTATACTTGTATATGTATGGTATAAGGTTTTAGTGTAAATACCCTTCATGGATTCTTGTCGCCATATTATTTTCTTAAGGCAATATAAAGTCTCAAGTGTATTAACTAGTGATTAATTAAGGTAAGTGTTACAGTTCTACCCTCCTTTAGGAAGTTTCGTCCTCAAAACTCAACGTACCTTGGAATAAGTGTGGATTGTTCTTCTACATCTCATCTTCTAGCTCCCAAGTTGCTTCTTCTATATGTTGATTCCCCCATAAAACCTTGACCAAGAAAATAATTTTTCTTCTCAATTGTTTCTCTTTGCGATCTAAGATTTGTACTGACTCTTCCGTGTATGACATGTCTTTTTATATTTGTAGAGGTCCATAGGAGATTATATAATCAGGATCAGGTATGTACTTCCTTAACTGAGAGACATGAAATACATTATGTATTCTCTCCAGAACAGGAGGTAAGGCTAAAAGATAAGCAACTGGTCCAATTTTATCCAATATCTCAAATGGTCCAACATATCTAGGAGCTAATTTGTTCCTATTGCCGGTGCGTTTCACTCCCTTCATTGGAGATACCTTTAGGAAAACTTTATCCCCTATCTCAAATTCCAGTGGTCTGCGGCGATTATCTGCATAAGTTTTATGCCTGCTCTGGGCTGCCTTCATTCTTTCCTTAATTAACTTAATCTTAGGGCCGAATATCCTTCTATTTTCAACTTCCTCCCAACGGATCTGTGATTTACACTTTCTATTATATAAAGCTTCAAACGGATGCATGCTGATGGTGGACTGATAACTATTATTATGAGCAAACTCCACTAAAGGTAAATAGTTGTCACAGTTTCTCCCAAAATCTAATACACAAGTTCTCAGCATATCTTCCAGTATTTGAATAGTCCTCTCTGACTGTCCATCTATTTGAGGGTTGTGCCACAGTGCTGAGCTGCAACTTAGTGCCCAAAGCTTCAGATAGGCTTCTCCAAAATCTAGATTGAAATCTAGGATCCCGATCTGATATAATAAATTCAGGTACTCCATGTAGTTTAACTATTTCTCGAATATATACTTGAGCCAGTCTCTCCATAGAATAATTGATCTAGATGGGTAGAAAGTGGGCAGATTTAGTAAGTCTATCTACTACTACCCAGACTGTATCTAGTTCTTGAGATGTCCGAGGAAGTCTAGTAAAAAAATTCATGACAATATGACACTATTTTCATTCAGGAATTGGTAATGGTACCAGCAATCCTGAGGGCTTCTTATATTCTGTTTTCACTTGTTGACATACTAAGAACTTTTGGATAAAATTGGAAATATTCATTTTCATTCCATCCCACCAAAAGTTATGTCGCAGATCCTGATACATTTTTGTGCTCCCCAGATGAGTGATTGCACACATTTATTGCATTATTCTTTATTATATTTTCATATTTATCATATAATAAATCTGCTAAATTCCTTGTCTTAAATGTCTATTTTGTAGAAGATAATTATGGAGAGAAAGAGGATAAAATCAAATCAATATCAGTTAAATTCAGATTTAATTAGATCTATTTGGTTAAAGGAGGATGATCCCAAATCTAATTGATTAAATTCAGTTTTTGGTGAATCAAGTGGTTAAATATAAAGATCAACCGAGTATAACGTCAAATACAGAGTCCAAATCCAAAGGGATAAATGGATAGAGAGAAGATCAATGGATGAGATGAAGCAAATTTGACTCAGATTCTGACTGGATACTAAAGATGACTTAAAGGGCTACAATTCTTAAGTTGATCACTGTTTCTAATTCTATCATTTGATAAGTTATATTCAGCAATCAACACGCCAACAAGCTGCAGATCAGACCTGAATATCCACATCAAATCAAGTTTGGAGATAAGGTGAGGATTCAAATTCAGAAATATCCAGCTTCCTCTATCTTCATACTCCTCTAACCTCTGCATTTCTCCTAAAAATACCTGCAATCTCAAAGGCAAAGGGGAACGACCAAGCAGAGAGTAAAAGTTAGGCTATTTTGTAGTTTGTAACTCAGGTTTTTTATTTTATTTTATGTAACTTTTGTTTTATTTATGTAACTGGAGAGGAGAGTTTCATGGAGGAATGAGAGCAAGCTTGTACTGAAGGTGACACTAGTGTAAGTAAATCTTTTCTTTCATTGTTATTTAAATCAAATCGAAGTTTCTTTTCTTCTTTATTCTTGTTTTTATTTGCTTTCCTCTTCTGTGTTTGTGAATCCAAATGACTCCGATAGCCTCGAAGTTGCCTTGCCCTTGCAAGTGCCATTGATGACTTATGGTGATGGATAGCCATTCCTATGTTAGTATAGCTTGCCCCTTCATTACGTAGTGTAAATCAGGAATGGGGAAGATCCTATTTGTCATACTTCGCTCGCCTTCAAGCAAAGGTACATCGTCGATACGGGTCAAAGGTAAGCAAGTACCAAAGAGGTAAGTATTTTTTAGTATTTAACTTTCTTTTCTTTTAACTTTTAGTTTAGATCACCAACATCATAATCTCCCAACTCTTTTATCACTCTTTTTAATTTCTTTGTATATATCTATTTTCTATTTTCTCCACCTTCTCAATCTACCCCTTTCTTTCTAACTTAACTTTAACTTATTTTCCTTTTCTTTTAAAGAACTAAAAGAAGATCTTTAACCATTGATTGTAACTTAAAAGAGAACTTGCTAAAAAATCTTCCATCGCTAGTCCCTCCTTGTGGATCACGACCCGCATAGCCACTTGCTATAGCGATAGTATTGAGTACTTGCACATTCTATTCTTAAGTTCTAAAATTCTGTATTTTCTGTGTGCAGGTTCTAACTCAATCAAAATTTTGGCGCCGTTGCCGGGGAGGGACGGTAAGTTATTCTCTTTTTAGATTTATATTTTTGGTTAACTTTCTTCTTTGTTCTTGGTGTACAGATTTAACAACAAGGAATTTTTGTTGCAGTGGACATATAAGTGGCCCTGGACTCTGCTCAAGAAAGCAGAGCCCAGAAGCCCTCAGATTTGCTACATTCCAGTGGCAATTTGAGTGAACTACTAACCTGTATTTTTGCAGGTTGGCTGAATTGCAAAGCTAAAATTCTGTAGCAATTTATTTCCTTGTTTATCTCACTGTACTTACTTTCTAACGTCAATAGTAAAATAATGTTTGTTAAATGCTAAAAACAGTTTAGACTTGTATTTAGGCACGTGTCTAATTTGTTTACATTTTATATTACTGTTGAAGAGTGCTGGAGCAAACGGTACGTATGTATAGCATATAGTTTAGGAAACATTCATGGGTGATATTTGCTTGTGAATGTTACTTTTCTATATCTTGCACACTTTGCACAATCAATTTTAAGGGTTTGTTCTATAAACAAGATAAGGTGGGAAGTCATTACCCTCTCTTAGCCCCCAAACAATCTCCTCACTCACTAACCCAAGCTTAACTAAAACTAAGTAGACGTTGGTCTTAGGGATATCTTAGACTCAAATAGGAGACTGACCTAAGGGGGAAGTTGATTTGACTTGCTAAATCGGTATCTAAGGTTGGGAATTTAGGGGCGAAACCCCGAAGGCTTGTGGTTTGGCATAATTAGGCCCGTTGCTTTAAGCACGGATACCTCCCACCAATCTTGCCTCTACCTGGCCGATTAACTTGTGGTCAGATTTAGCAATATACTCCTGTGGACAGTCTAACCAGTTAGGAGTCGTCTAGGTCTAAGGTTTACACTAACTTAGGTTAAATTTTTTTCTTTTTCTTTTTCTTTTTCTTTTTATTTTTTGCTTATTTGTTTGTTTTTCTTTGTTTGTATTTGACATTTCCTGTGTGATATGGCTTATAGCAATAATTTTTTCAATTTTAATGGTAATCCATATTACACCCTGACCTCTTTTTCGGATATTACCAACCCAGCATATTATAACATTAACTGACCTAGTGTGCCGGACTGGTCTTATCCGTATCAATATAACCCATGCCCCCAATTTTATGACCATAATTTCTAAAATAATTTCAACTCTTCACAGAGTCAATGGGGATTCACCTCCCGCGAGTCCAATTTTCAAGCAACTTGTCCTCCTTATCCACCTTTTCCACAATATTTCCAAGATTCATACTCTGTTCCACCAGTTCAAAATAGAAAACCATCAATCTTGAAAATGAGTATGCGTGAGTCCAAGCAACAATCACAAAATCTGACGGACTCACAATTTCACCACAAATTTCAAAACAAAACTTCATCTTTTCAAGTCTAATTGCAATAAAATGATGAACCAATCGACTATGAAAAGATGCTTGAAGCCATGACTCAGGCTCAAATCGCTCATAATCATGACATAGATATCATGGTCCAAACTCTCCATTCTCACCGTTTGACCATTTCTGATGTCGCTAACCATTCTGTTAGAGCCGAAGAATCATGTTGTTTTGGAAAACAAGATTCCATTTCAGTTCACCCATTTGAACTTGCCCAAACCCCAAATTTTAAAAACGAAATTGATATTTTGATAAGTTATCGCTTTCCTGAAATTGAACTTGAGAATGAATATGATTATGAACCAAAACTTGGTAATTCAATTCTACTTCTTGATTCAATAATAACTCCGGTGTCTTCACCTGATTTCAATCTTTTTTCCGAGTCAACATTGGATCCTGTGCCAATTTATCATGAAATTGAATCGCCAATCTTTTATGATCATCATATTGAACTTGACCAATTCATACTTTTGAAAATCCCATGACAAATTGGCAAGTTGTCATTTTTATGAAATTGGACTCAATGAGAAATGTGACCTGAATTCTCAAATTTGTGATCCAGTTCAAATTCCTGAATCAATATTGACTCCTGTTTTGTTACCCAACTTGAGTAATTTTTTAGAGTCAGTTTTGATTCCCATACCTGTCATTCTTGAACTTGAATTACCAATATTAAGTCACATTCTGTTATTGGAAAATGAATGTGGACTTGAGTTTCAACTTCTTGATTTGGACCCACTTCCTGAACCAATCTCGACTTATGAATCTTTACTTGACTTAAATCACTTTTCTGAGTCGGTATTAGTTCCCGTACTTTCTAAGTCCAAGTCAATCATTCCATCTTTTCACACTCCATTTTGGAACAAGGGTGTTGATAAAATTAACTTCGAAATTATTTGTGAAATTTGAAAATTAGATGGGGTAAAATTCTTAATAAAGATCATTTATATATACATCATTTTAGTAGGTTATATTAGAGAGGTTTCTGGTGGGTTTCTCCGAACTCCACGCAAATTCGATTGGGCTGCATTTCGTGGACCAATCAGACCACCACCGGAACTTCCACCTTAGAGTAATATTTTTCTTCCCTTTCTTCTTTTTTATGCATCTATGCATTATTCATACATTTAGGACAATGCATGAGATAGGTGTGGGGGAGGGTTCTAACATAACTTAGGTTTTCTTTTTATTATAAAAAAATTATTATTAACATTTTCTTTACTTTTAAAACTTTTTGAAAATAGAAACAATATTTTGACATATTTTTTGTAAGAAAATAAGTCAATTTTAAGGAATAGGAGAATCATAATTAGGATTTCTTATACTTGGTCAAAATAAGATTATTTGTTTGATCTCTAAGGTTGAAAGAAAATTTGTGAAAGTAATTTAGTTTTGATCTTTACCTTGATAATATATGCATGCTTTATACACTTATTATACACTTACACGCTTATGATTCAAAAACAAATATTATTATGCCTTATTTAAAAAAAAGAAAGAAAAAAAGAAAAATATGTATATAAAAATTCTCTTATTAAGCTGGGTATTTGTGCCCAATAAAGCATAACTATTCACGCCTAAAGGCGGTTCATATAAATAAAATCCTTAGTTTTGTGGCCTTATTTGCTCGAGTTCTTAGGTCCTTGCGGTGTCTTCTCACCCGGTGCCCTAAGACCGTTTGGTTTGGGAGTTACCGATTTAAGACTCGTTACATGGGCAGATTAGAAAGCCAAATAGAAATAAGGAATATTACCACCAAAAATAAAAAAAAAATAAATAAAGCATAAGAGTTAGAGTTAGAATTAAAAAACCCTTAGTCAAAATTTCACGGTCACGAAGGTGTGTATGACTTAGGGTAAAGTAATAGACTAGATGAGAAGTACAATGTGACTCCTTACTTTGATTGATAACAAATTTTTGATTAGAGATTAAGTTTAGGAATGAAAAATTCGATTTTCCTATAACTTATAGATTACTTAAATCTCACAGTAATATTTCAAATATTTTTCTTTCAAAATGTGTTTTCAAAATACTAATATTTTTCTCTTTCTTTATGGATTTTGTGGGTGCAATCCACTGAAAACCCTCACGAGACAAAACGCGTCCTCTAGGGGGAACCTAGAGGTTAACGGCTTGTTGCACATGCTCAGTGCAATCGCGTGACCTGCGAAAATGGTCAATAATCTTTAATTTAGTTTTGTTGTTTTACTCGAGGATGAGCAAAAGATAGGTGTGAGGGTGTGATTGCACACATTTATTGCATTATTCTTTATTATATTTTCACATTTATCATATAATAAATCTGCTAAATTCCTTATCTTAAATGTCTATTTTGCAGAAGATAATCATTGGGAGAAAGAGGATAAAATCAAATCAATAATCAATTCAATTTTAAATTCTTACATTTAATTTATAACAAGATTTTGCATTTTGACTTAGTTTAAAGAAGAATAATTTCTAGTTAACCTATGACCTTGGACCACTTAAATATTCGCAAAAATTTTTGAACACTTTTCTCTATTTCAAAAATGCATTTTTAAAATACTAACATTTGATTTCTTTTGTTTTGAATTTTCTTGGTGTAATTCGCTGAAAACCCTCGGAGACAAAACTCCTCCACTAAGGGAAACCTAAAGGTTTAGAGGCTTGTTACACATGCTCAGTGCAATCGCGTCACCTGCGAAAGTGGTGTAATAATTCTCTTATTTTTGTTTTGCTCGGGACGAGCAAAAAGATAAGTGTGGGGGTGTGATTAGTCTCTAAAATTACATATTTCATACCACATATTCACATTTATTTAACATTAAATTCTGCTAATAACACCTCTCTTACATGTTTCTAGGTCCATGGTGTGCAATGAAGAAGAAAACCCTAAATAACCATTTAATGGGTGATTAAAGGCCTATAATATAACCATTGACTTTGGAGAGCTGATTCGTCAAAACCAGGGGCCCAAAACTAGAAACTGGGACATCCAACTGACAGGGGACCGACGCGACAGCGCGCAGAAGGCGGTGTTGCGCGCGCCGCGCCAGTGCCTCAGGCCAGGGGTTGTCCCCCTGGCCCCTTTTCCCCTGATGCCTATAAATAATCCCTAGGGTTCTGAAGATGAAGATATACATAGAGTAGTGTAGTTTTCTTTCCATGTTGTAGTTTAGAGTAGTTTAGTTTAACTTAGTTCTTCTTCTTTCTCTTTGTATTTTCTATTTCTTTTAGATCTTTTAATAGGAGAGGGAGTGGTATATGATTGGCAAGTAAGAGTGCTTATAATAGAAGGTGATAATCTATGAAAGGTTCTCGCTTTACCTCTCTTTATTTTCTTCTCTCTAACTCCTTTTATATGTTTAGCTAATTTTCTCTCATGGCAACTAGTTACTAACCACTAACTCGCTAACTTCTTACTTGATAATTCACATGAATCTAATAGCCTCTACTTGGCCTTACTCTTGCAAGAGCCATTGATGGCCCATGATGATGGATCTCACACCCTAACATCCTAACTCTCTAACAAGCTAACATTACTTTACTCCATGCTTACTCTTGTTTAGTTTTGATGGTTTAAGTGTACCTTGCACTTGTTGTATTGAGTTTGGTTGTAAAAGTTATCGCATGGGTCATGTTTTGAAACACTCTTGAACCAAGGGCTAGTGATGGCCAATGATACATGTGAGGCAACTATCACTAAGAGGTTAGCATGGTTAGTAGAGTCATTAGTAGTTAGTAGCCATGAGTTTTCTTTCTTTTTCACTTTGTTTTAGAAATACTATCAAAAACCACAAATATATTATTTTCTATGTTTCCTACTTCTTTGTGTTTCACCGTACTTCTCTTTTCATTCTTTATTTTCTTTTCTTTTCATTCTTTCAAACATTGAAGAACCGTTAACATACACATGAACATACCGTGTAAGCTTCTATCGCCTCCCTGTTGACACTTAAAAAAGACAAGATTCTTACTGACCCAAACAATGTCTAAACTTGTTGACATTTACAAAAGACAAGTGACAGACAAGCTGACGACCAGTTTTCACCCATCTCTGAGGGACAAGGAAGCAACTTGGACTCCACTAATCCAGCAAGCAGACAGTGAGCCCGGATTGTCTCTAAACAGAGCTCAGCAGGTTTAAGATACTAGCACTTAGTATCACATGAGCCCAAAGAGATAGCCTCGCCTTAGAGGCTAAGATCATCCAACTTCGCCTTGAAGCCATTCAAAGCTCCGCCAGGAAGCTAACTCATAGCTTCGCCTGAACTGCTGAAGCGCAACTCCGCAGAGAGAGTCAACTTCGCCTGAAGCCATACGCAACTGCGCAGAAAGGGTATGTGGTAGCTTCGCCACAGACGACATCTAGCTCCACCGAAGAGCTTTCTTCTGACTTCGCCAAATACTGCCTCCAGCTCCGCTGTGAGTTCAAAGCAGGCAGCGCCGCTGCTGGTCTGTCATGGTCAACCTTTGACCAATCTAATCAGGATTGAGATCAAATCCAATCAAGATCAAATCTGAGATCAAATTTGGCAGTTGATTGCCACAATCGCTTGACTCTTCTAAAACGAGTAAGAGGATCTGGGGAGATCTTCCAACTATATGAAAAGAATCAAAACAGATCAAGAGGATCAACCGACCTGCCACTTCTAGCTTCGCAGAAGTTGATCCTAGCCTCGCAGCAAGGCTACTTTTCAAATTTAAACATATTTGATTCAATCTGTTTCTATATTTTCAAGGGACAATTATACCCTTGCTCTCCTTATAAATAGCCCACCAGGGGCACAAGGAAGAGAGACCACGCACATGCGCAAGGACGACTTCTGAAAAAGAGAGAGGACTCCACAAGCAGAGACTTCTTCACAACGCACCGTGCGCACAAGAATTCAGAGACTTTTAGAGAATTGCTTCTCTATTCAGGGTGATGATACCCTAATACCTTCTTCTCAAGGAATCTCCGAAACCAGGTAAGAAGGAATTCCTAATTGAAGGCGGTTTTGAGAAGTAGCAAGAGGGTTCTACCAACCTTCTGTTCTCTGATTTCCCGAACCAGGCGAGAAGGGAATCTCATTGTTCGCATCGTCAAAGGGACAAAGTGGTCGCGCGCTGACCAGACTCCTATCGGCACACTTCTCTTGAATCTCTGAGGAGTCTACTTGTAATCTTTTAGAATACTTGTAATTTAGCTCCTCAACTTTTTATTGTAAGTTTTCCCCTTTGCAAATCAATGGAAGACAAGATGGCGACTCCGCTGGGGATTAAATTCTCCACTACCGAGAATCAAGTGTCGCAATGCGACGAACAGACCTTCGGGTCTAACTCTGAATTTAGAAAAGCCGGTGCAGCCAGAGCCCATCTGGCTAAATCTTCAAGGAAAGTCTCTGCGGAGACAGAAAAGGTTCTCTGCGAACCTACTGTGGTTCTCTGGCGCAACAAGGAAGCACGCCCGCAGTCCAAGTCCTTCACTTTCGAGAACCTGGTCGTTCAATTCGACCAAGGAAGATTTGAAGAAGTCCTCTCTGGGGGTGGTCTAATGCTTCAAGCACAGAAGCATAGGAAGGTCTCCACGGCTAAGGTTTCAGAACAGAAACCAGAAGCAGAATTCTGCCAACACCCGTCAGCCTCGCGGGTGGCTAATCAGGTTCCTTGCGAACCTAAGTATCCTCTGCCAAAGCGGATGTGGAGGCCTAAACAGAAGTCTCTGGGCAAAGCCTCAGGCGTAGCTACGCCGAAACCGCATCTCTCTCGCAAAGAAAAAGGCAAGATGCCTGTCTGCTCCAACAATGCTGCCAGCCGCGAAGTCACGACGGCAATCATACCATCGCCCAATTCAAGAGCAGCAACGCCTTGCGCCGGCCTCGTTCTCATGAGCGAAGCTACTGTACCACAGCATACGTGCAGGGTTCATGACCGCGAAGCTAGAGTCAAAGTACTATCCAAGGCTAATCGCCTTCGCAGCAGCATAGCGGGTAAAGCACCACGGTGTGCTCCGCTCTCCAGTTCGTCAGGCGCTAAGCTCGCGCTTTGTGGCGAAGCTAGAACTGAAGCACTATTCAGTGCTAATCCCTTCTGCAGGGATAAAAGGAGCAGGATATTATCCTATATACGATCCAAAAGAGCCTCTGCGCTGGATTGTTTAGGCCCAAGCGGGTCTGATTTGCGAGAATTATTGACAAATAAACAAACCTCTTCCTCCTGTTGTCAACAAGTGGGATGTCAGTTGGTGACAGTCCACTCGGTCCATTGCCGGCTAGCACCAATCTTCGCCACTTCCCCAGACCGGCGATCAATTTTTGATCGGCTGTCGGTATAAGCCCCGATGAAGCATCGTAAAAGGAGCGTCTCGCGAGATCCACCCTCTGCATCCGTCAACATGACCGGAAGAGGACGAGAGTTACGCAGGGAAAGACAAACATCTGACGACACCCCCTACAGCTCCCCAGATCCAGATTACAGCCCAGGCTCAGGCGAAGTCTTGGTGCATGAAGAAGGTATTTTCCGAAACACCAGATCTAGGGTGGCGATACCCTACAGTTATGAACAGCCTTCCTCCTTAACGACCCTAGCCTCGCCGGAGCCCAAGAGATCACTCCAACCATCGGATGAAGAAGATGAAGACAGTGGGTACGCCTCTTCGTCGACAGTTAGCTCAGTGCGAACAGACAGAGCATCAGTCAACATGGCTGATAACGTTAACGATGACCTTCGTCGGCGTTTGGAAGCTCAGGAGCAAACTTCCAAGACCCATCAAGAAGCTCTGGATAACATTCAACAGATGCTTGCTCAACTCCTCAACAATCAGAATGACAATGATGCCGGGAGCAATCATGATGAGGAGGAACATTTTAGCAATGATCAGCCTAAGACGGAGAAACCAAGGAGGGTTCTTCTTTAGACGCTGAAGTCCTTAAGGGCCTCCAAGCTCAAATTGCATCCCTAGCTCAGAGGGATGAATTAAAGAAAGTAGGGGCAGTCCGTCCTTACCCATTGGAGTGGGATTCAGTGCCATACCCACCGAAGTTCAAACCACCAACGTTGCATACGTATGATGGTAAAAGTTCACCGAATCAGCACATCTACTATTTCCGGTCTCAGACTGGTAATGTTATAGGCAACGACGCCATCATGGCTAGACTGTTCATTGGCACCTTAAAGGGGGTGGCATTTGACTGGTTCTGGAGTCTCCCTCCGGGCTCTGTCAATTCCTGGATCAACCTGAAAACCCAATTCCTCTCTCGTTTCTATGAGGACGATACCGAGGTAACCATGGATAAGCTCCTCTCCACCGTGCAGAAGAAGGGCGAATCTGTCCGTGACTACATTGAGCGGTTTAGAAATCTGTCTTTGATGTGCCCAGCAGGAATGCCATTACCCATGCTCTTACAGACGTGCAAGCACAACTTCTTGGACCAGGTAGAAGTTTGCATGGGGGCTGTCAAAACCCATACCTGGAAAGAATTGATCGAACAAGCTGAGATAGCCGAAAAGTCGGCTAAAAAGTTTGAACCATCCGCCCCCAAAGGCAAATGGGGTATGAACAATAAAGGACGTAGCGACATGGCGCAGTTTTCTCAAGCCAAAGGGAAAGAGACTATATCTGTAGAGTTGTCCGTGGACGTGCAGTCGAAGGCCAAGAAGAGCGACTTCAATAATCAGGAGTCTAAGTTCCCTCCAAAACAGTACTCCTTCAGAGACGATCAGGTGGTCACGATATTCCATTTGCTCCACAAAGGGAATAAAATGAAGCTGCCAGATGCTCGGCGTCCCAATGAGATAGGACGCACAAATGACCCCAAATACTGTCTCTATCACAGGATGATTCACCATCCTACCGACAAGTGCTATGTCATCAAAGATAGAATTCAAGCCTTGGTCGACGCCAGAGTCCTGACACTAAAGTCAGAGTAGAAGAAAGTCACTGCCAGTATGGTGACCCTCGAGTTCGGCAAAACCCCAAAGGTCACAGTTCCTGACGGGACTTATCCAGTCACTGCACCACGGTTGGAAGTCAAGCATCCTCCAGCTAAAACTCAAGATAATAAGGGTCTTGTTCCCTTAACATTGGAGATAGGGGAAGTCATGTGGATACACCCAGACCTCGTCCAAGACGTGCAGTGGGATTCAAAGAGGCCCAAGTCAAAGGAAAAATCTTACAATGTCATCTCCATCCTGCTAGACGACGACAATCTTACGTCAGCTTCCCTCAGTGATTCAGAAGGAGAAAAGCATGCTTGCACAATGCAGACCGACGTACCTCAGCCGAAGGGCACTCGATCTGAAAAATCATACTTAAGGCAGTATGAGAAGTCTACTGACGAGATACCACAGCAAACAACGTCAGTACAAATACCAGCATCCGCTCCAGTTCCAACCAAGGGAAAGGAGAAGCCTAAGGAAGTCCGGTTCGACCATGCCCTGAAGAAACCTTCAGGCCCAGGGCTTAACATGCCCTTTCGTTTTGACATATTGGCTCAGCTGGCTAATATCCTAGCTCGTATTACAATATACGAGCTCCTTCGTCTCTCAAAAGAGACAAGAGAAGCACTTAGGGATGCGCTGGCTAATTCAGAATCATTCCTGACATGCATGCCAGAGGTCCCTAACGATGACGCTCAGTCTTCTTGCCCAGAATGTCATCATGTACAATCAAAGGTGCCCGCTATTACCTTCACAGCGGAAGATATGCTTCTCAAAGATAACAAGCACGATCGACCTCTGTACTACACCGGATATATCGGTTCAACGTGCATTAAAAGAGTACAAGTCGATCTGGGGTCTGCACTCAGCATCATCCCCAAAAGAATCTTTACTTCCTCGGCATACCACTATATAGGTTGTCCGCAACCACCACTACAATATACGGTTTCAATGCCGGGAGTAGTCATCCACTTGGGAAAATTTGACTCCGTTGCCGAATCGGGAGCCTGAAGTCAGAAGTGACATGCTATGTCATTGACGCTGACACATCATATAACCTGCTGCTAGGGCGACCATGGATCCACGCCAACTGGATCGTTCCCTCCACTCTACACCAATGCTTCAAATATGTTGAAGATGACGCGACAGTACGAACTGTCTTTGCTGAAAAGCAACCCTTCAAAGGGGTGAAAAATTACTTCACTGACGCCCTCCTGTATCAAGAGGTCGGTGAAACACCCAAAGAACCATTGCCAGATGATGATGAAAGTGGCAATGAGGTGGATTCAAAATCTGAAACAGGCATGCCAGCCATTTTGATTGGTGAACCAATTATAGCATGTCTTAATAATCCCCAATGTAATACTCCTTCTGAAGATGAAGGTGAATGGGTAATTAACGATAATATTTCTTTCGATTATCCTGCGAGTGTTGGGCTGTTTGAATCCATTACGGATAGCTCTTTGCACATGCCTTTGCATAAACCAAGTACGTCCAGTATACCCATGGAAACTATAGAAGGGGCCACGCTAGTGATCCCTCCGTCCAAAGAAGATCAGTTACCGATAATTTTCGGTAGAACCCAACCACGGGGATCCATAACCGCAGATTCAAGTTCAGACTCAGACACTCCACAATTCTTCCATTACGCGCGACCAGCGCGCCATATTATGAAGAAAATGGGATATGACCTAAAGCATGGAGAAGGCCTGAATTTTGAAAAAGGAAGGCGTAGCTTGCTGCGTAACTTTGTGCCAAAAGGGAATCCTGCAAATTACTATGATAGTACACGTAGGGGGTTGGGATACGTTACACCCACATCGTCAGCAACGGTTCAATTCACAGACGATGAACCAATTCCATCACATTCAGCCTCATCCTCCGAATGGGACTCAGACGTTAGTGTGGGAATGATGTTCGAGAATCTCACCGTTAATATGACTTCAAGCAGTCAATTGGAGCCTGCAGAAGCTACTGATGAGGAGCCATGGGCCCAGCAATTAGACCTCCAATGGGAAAAAAGATTTGAACTGCGCGAATCACCTACTGAAGACAAGGTGATGCAGGTCAACTTGGGTAGTCAAGACCACCCTAAGCCCATCTTTATAAGTGAAAGTTTATCACTTACAGAAAAGGAAGAATTGATAATACTCGTAAAAGAGTATATAGACGTCTTCGCATGGAGCTACGAGGACATGCCCGGACTCGATCCACAAGTCGCCATGCACCGTCTGAACATCAAGCCTGACGCCAAGCCAGTCAAGCAGCAATAAGGTCGGTTTCGCCCAAACATTATGGAAGCTATTGAGGCCAAAGTCCATAAGCTCATTGCATGTGGCTTCATTCGGGAGGAACAATATCCAGATTGGGTTGCTAATATCGTTCCCGTCCTCAAGAAGAACGGGAAGATACGGATCTGCATCGACTATCGTGATCTCAATACGGCTTGTCCTAAGGACGAATTCCCACTGCCCATCACCGATGTTATGATTGACAACACCTGTGGATTCGAAAGAATGTCTTTCATGGACGGCTTTTCAGGGTACAACCAGATTAAGATGTATCCCGACGATGAGAAGCATACTTCGTTCCGAACACCCTTGGGCATATACTGCTACACCGTAATGCCCTTCGGACTGAAGAACGCCAGAGCGACCTATCAGCGGGCAATGAGTACAATCTTCCGCGACCATCTCCGAAAAACGGTAGAATGCTATGTCGACGACATTGCTGTCAAAAGCCGCAACAAGGATGACCATCTTCGCGACCTGAGAACGATGTTCGACATAATGCGGGCTCATCAACTGAAAATGAACCCGACAAAATCCTTCTTGAGAGTGTCAAGTGACAAGTTCCTTGGGTTTATTGTCACATCAAAAGGGATTCATCTAGACCCAGACAAAGTCAAATCCATTCAGAGCATGCATCCACCGAGGAATCTCAAAGAGCTTAGAGGCTTGCAAAGCAGACTGACTTATATCAGAAGATTCATCACAAATCTCTCAGTCCGCTGTCAACCGTTCACCCGACTCATGAAAAAGGGTGCTTCCTTCGTATGGGATCAAGCCTGTCAGGAAGCTTATGAAGACATCAAGAGATACCTCATGAAGCCTCCAGTCTTAGTGGCCCCCACATCAGGGAAACCATTCTTGCTTTATGTAAAAGCTATGGACCATTCTCTTGGTGCCCTCCTTGCCAAAAAGGACGACAATGGTCACGAGCAGGCCATTTATTATCTGAGCAGGACTCTCATAGGAGCAGAATCTCGCTACAATCCTATCGAGAAAGAGTGTTTAGCTCTTGTCTTCGCTGTTCAGAAGACACGACATTATTTGGTCGGCCAAACCATACATGTCATCTCTAGAGTAAATCCTTTGCATCTTCTCATGACGAAACCAGGATCATTGAACTCAAGATTAGCTAAATGGGTGCTTCTTTTGTCTCAATACGGCATGATCTTTACCCCACAGAAGGCGGTTAAAGGCCAGGCCCTTGCAGAGTTCTTGGCTGCTCATCCAGTTCCGAAAAACTCAAAACTTCACGAAAATATCCCAGATGAAGTCTTCGAGTCTAATACAACCTCAGAGGAAGAAGTGTGGCAGATGTTCTTCGATGGGGCATCACGAATAGGCCCTAAAGGCAAGATCATTGCCAGAGTAGGGGTTGTGTTCATCTCCCCACAGAATCATGTCCTTCCCAGAGCATTCTCCCTGACAGAGTCATGCTCTAATAATGTAGCAGAATATAATGCTCTGCTCATTGGTCTTCAGCTCGCCCATGGAATGGGGGTACGCTACCTTGAAGCTTACGGCAATTCAAAACTGATTATCAATCAGGTTAAAGGTGAATATGAAGTTCGCCACGAGGATTTGGTGCCTTATTACCACACGGTCGTCGAATTGGCTAATCTATTTGAAGGCTTCTATATCAGGCACGTGTCTCGATCTCAAAATACCAAGGCAGATGCTCTTGCTACATTAGCAACAACACTAGCCTTGACCGTCGACACCGAGTATCACCTCACGGTGGTAACTCGACACCTTGTATGCTCTAAGCATATGTTAAGAACCCGAGAAGTCTATAATGTCTTCACGGATCTTGAGCCGAGAGATTGGCGATTTCCTCTCATTGACTATGCTTTACATGATCTACTGCCAGACGATCCTAAAGAAGCGGCATCTATCAGACGAAAGTCTCTCCATTTCTACTACGATCCAACTCTGAAGAGACTTTACCGTCGTTCATATGACGACATCATCCTCCGTTGCCTTTCTAATTCAGAGGCACAGGAAGTGCTTAAAGAAGCACATGACGGTGTTTGCGGAGCTCATCAGCCAGGTCCAAAGCTCAAAGGCAGGTTGCATAGGCTTGGATACTATTGGCCAACTATGATAGCCGATGCCATCCAATACGCATGAAGGTGTAAAGCATGCAGATTCATGCGGACTTCATACACCAGCCTTCAGAGTTGCTCCACCAAACTGTTGCTTCATGGCCGTTCGAAGCATGGGGAATCGACGTCGTAGGGCCAATCAGCCCTTATTCGACAAGGGGTCACTGATTTATCTTGGCAATAACCGACTACTTTTCAAAGTAGGCGGAAGCTATATCACTTGTTGAAGTCAAAACCTCTAATGTGGTTAATTTCATCAAGCACCATGTCATCCATCGATTTGGTGTCCCTAGGCGGATCATCCATGATAATGGTCCCCAATTCATAAGTCAGGTATTCTATCGATTCTGCGATAAATACTGAATTCAGAATGTGGCATCGACTGCCTATAATCCCGCAGCTAATGGCTTGGCGAAAGCATTCAACAAAACGATCACCAAGCTACTCAAGAAGTTCGTCTCCTCGAATAAGCGAGATTGGGACAAAAAGCTTGGTGAATGTCTTTGGGCCTAACGAACCACGGTTCGGACACCGACAGGCAATACACCTTTTTTCCTAGTGTACGGGTGCGAAGCAGTCATCCCGTTGGAAATCCAGATGCCGTCATTACGAGTCGCTCTAATGACTAAGATCACATCAGAGGACAATGATCGGTTGCATCTTCAAGAGCTCGAAGCCCTAGACGAGAAGCGACTACAAGCTCAGCAACACATCAAGCTGTATCAAGCTCAAATCTCAAAAGCCTTCAATAAGAAGGTCAAACAAAGAGTCTTCCAGAAAGGAGATTTGGTTTTAACCGTCAGACGACCGATGATTATGACGCACAAGATCAAAGACAAATTTCAGCCTAAATGGGAAGGACCGTTTGTAATAGAAACAGTCTATTCAAACGGAGCATACCGCCTTATGACTTCAGATGGCGATTTACTCATGATGCCGATCAATGGCAAGTTCTTAAAGAAGTATTATCCTTGATTAAGGATCCTTCTCATGATCAAGTTAACACTACACCTCTGATCACACAAAATAATGAATTTCAGATTTAAGAATAAACATGTGCAAGTGCTCAATTCTAACCGCGATAGCAAGTGGCTATGCGGGTCGTGATCCACAAGGAGGGTTTGCGATAGAAGCGTTCAAAGTTTTGTATTGAAATCTTTATGAAGAAAAACGAAAGTTCTTCTTTGTTTTAAGAAATGAAAATGAAAACGAGTTATGTTAAAGTTAGAAAGAAAACGGTAGAGTGAGAAGGTGGAGAGAATCAGAAAGTGACTATGTACAAATGAATTGGAAAAGAAATGATGAAAGATTTGGAAGATGTGGTGATCTATACTAAAGAAATAAAAGAAAAGAAAGAAGATTGAAGAAATACTTACCTAGTTTGGTTGATGACTTACCCGGAACCCTTGTATGTTCTACCTTGCTTCGGAGGCGTTCAACGCATAAGTCATAGGATCGAGCTCAGTCCCCGTTCGCATTATATCATCAAGCCGCGCAAGAATGAAGTGATACGGATCTTGAGGAGGAGAACATCTTCATGAAGTATCGTTGGCACTCAAACAACATAGTTATACTTATGCTTCTGGATTCACTTGCAAGCTCAACAAAACCAAAAGAGGTATAGTAGAAAGAGGAAGAAGAAAACAAAAGAAAAACAAAAGTAAAGAGTCGAACAAAAAAAGTATTTACCTTTATTGCTTGCAGAAACAATGGAAGAAAGGAGGAGGGTACAATGGTGTCACTCTCAACATAAGCCTCTCTCTCTTACTTACATGAATCTTGATCTAACCTAAGCTTACATATAAATTAAAGTTACATAAAAAGAAAACAAAACCTATACTACAAAATGAAAAATTAGGCTAAATCCTATCTCTGTATGGTCGTCCCATTTTCAGTGCAAATACTGCCTTTTTATAGGCAAAAACCCAACCTACAGAATCCCGGAAAGATTGGGGGAGCAAACGCTCCCCCTAACTTGCTAACCAAGCCGCGGAAACGTGGCTTTGGCCGCGTTTTCACGGCCAGGGTGTGGCCAAAGCCACGTTTCCACGGCCAGGGTGTGGCCAGGTGGCCACACCCTGTTGGTGGGTCTCCCCAGCATCTCGTTCTGTCTTTATCTTGGGTTGGATTTGCAGTTTAGCTGGCCACACCCTGTTGGTGGGTCTCCCCAGCATCTCATTCTGTCTTTATCTTGGGTTGGATTTGCAGTTTAGCTCCGAGATTTTGAAGAAATAGCCGTTGATCTTTGCTTCAACCGATCGATTCTGAGAGGATTCTTCTCAACCGGTTTTCAACCTCTTGATTTTGCCCTGATTCACTGAGTTCGAATTAATTCTGATTTAATTCAGAATTTGGTGGGCTTTTGGGCTCATTTCTCTTCACTCTCCTTAAGGAATGAGCCTGCAAATAAATTAACATTTAATTAGGACAATGTAGATTTTATTCTATAATAAGTATGGAAATTTGATACTAAATATGCAACATTAGCGACCAATCACACCCCCATACCTATCTTTGCTCGTCCTCTAGCAAAACAATTAAACTATACTAAGGATTATTAGACCACTTTCGCAGGTCACGCGATTGCACTGAGCATGTGCAACAAGCCGTTAAACCTCTAGGTTTCCCCTAAAGGATGAGTTTGTCTCGTGAGGGTTTTCAGCGGATTGCACCCACAAAATCCATAAAGAAAGAGAAATAAAGAGTTAGCATTTTCGAAAAGCATTTTGAAAGAGAAAAATATTTGAAATATAATTGTAAGATTTAAGTAATCTATAAGTTATAGGAAAGCTGAATTTTTCATTTCTAAACTTAGTCTCTATTTAAAAATTTGTTATCAATCAAAGTAAGGAGTCAAATTGTACTTCTCATTTGGTCTATTACTTTACCCTAAGTCATATGCACCTTGTGATCGTGAAAATTTTGACTAAGGGTTCATTAACTCTAACTCTTATGCCTTATTTATTTATATATTTTTTGTGGTATCATTCCTTAGTTCTATTAGGCTTTCTAATCTGCTCATGTAACGAGCCTTTAATCGATGACTCCCAAACCAAACGGTCTTAGGGCACTGGGTGAGAAAACACCCCAAGGACTTAAGGACTCAAGCAAATAAGACCACAGAACTAAGGATTTTATTATTTGAACCTCTTTTAGGCGTGAATACTTATGCTTTATTAGGCACAAATACCCAGCTTAATCAGAAGATTTTTATATATATATTTTTTCTTTTCAAACTTATCTAATCATCTTTCGCATAAATACTAAGGCTTGCTTAGGCCAAAGCACCTAGCTAATCAATAATTAGATTTGTTTATTTTTTTCTTTTTCTTCTTTTTTTATTTTTTATTTTTTTATTTATAAGGCATAAGAATCTTTGTTTTTGAACCATAAGTGTGTAAGTGTATGAAGTGTGCATATTTCATCAAGGTAAAGATCAAGACTAAATTACTTTGACAAATTTCTTCCTAACCCTAAAAATCAAACAAATAATCTTATTTTGACCAAGTATAAGAAATCCTAATTTGGATTTTCCTATTCCTTAAAATTAACTTAATTTCTTACAAAAAATATGTCAAAATATTGTTTCTGTTTTTCAAAAAGTTTTTAAAAGTAAAGAAAATATAAAAAAATTTTAAATAAAAAGAAAAAACCTAAGTTATGTTAGAACCCTCCCCCATACCTATCTCATGCATTGTTCTCAATGTATGAATTAATGCATAGATGCATGAAAAAGAAGAAAGGGAAGGAAAATGTTACCTTAAGGTGGTGGTCCGGTGGTGGTCTGATTGGTCCACGAAATGCGACCCAATCGACTTTTCTTGGGATTCAGAGGAACCCACCAAAAATCTCTTTAATATAACCCATTAAAATGATGAATCCATAAAGGATTTTTATTAAATATTTGACCCCATCTAATTTTCAAATTCTATAATTAATTTCGGAGTCAAATTTGTCAACCACCTCGTCCCAGAAAGGAGTGTGAAAAGATAGAAATATTGACTTGGATTCAGAAAGTACAGGAACTAATACCGACTCAGGAAAGTGACTTAAGTCAAGTAAAGGTTCAGGAGTCGAGATTGGTTCAAGAAGTGGGTCCAAGTCAAGAAGTTGAAACTCAAGTCCACATTTAATTTCCAACAATGGAATGTGACTTAATATTGGTGATTCAAGTTCAAGAATGATAGGTGTGAGAATCAAAACTGACTCTAAAATATTACTCAAGTCCGGTAACAAAACATGAGTCAGTATTGATTCGGGAATTTGAACTGGATCACAGATTTGAGAATCTAGGTCACATTTCTCATTGAGTTCAATGTCATAAAAATGAGAACTTGCCAATTTGTCAATAGGACTTTCAAAAGTGTAAAATTGGTCAAGTTCAGTATGATCATCAAAGATGGGTGATTCAATTTCTTTATGAATTGGCACAGGATCCAATGTTGACTCGGGAAAAAGATTGAAATCAGGTGAAGATACCGGAGTCATAATTGAATCAGGAAGTAGAATTGAATCACTAAGTTGAGGTTCATGATCATATTCATTTTCAAGTTCAATTTCAGGAAAGGGATAACTTGCCAAACTGTCAATATCATTTTCAATGTTTGGAGTTTGGGCAAGTTGAAATGATTGTTCTGAAATGAAACTTTGATTTCCAAAACAACATGACTCTTCAGCTCTAACAGAATGGTTAGCGACATCAGAACTGGTCAAACGGTGAGAACGTAGAGATTGGACCATCATATCTATGTCACGATTACGAGCGTTTTGAGCCTGAGTCATGGCTTCAAGCATCTTTTCATAGTTGATGGGTTCATCGTCTTGTTGAAAAGATGAAGTGTTGTTTTGGAATTGGTGGTGAATTTGTGAGTCCATCAGATTTTGAGATTTTTGTTTGGACTCACGCATACTCTTTTCCAAAATTGATGGTCTTCTATTTTGGACTGGTGGATCTGAGTATGAATTTTGGGAATATTGTGGACTAGGTGGATAAGAGGGACAAGTTGGTTGAAAATTAGGCTCGGGGGAGGTGAATCCCCACTGACTCTGTGAAGAGTTGAAATTATTATGGAAATTATGGTTATAAGATTGTGGACATGGGTTATATTGATTCGGATAAGACCAATCCGGTACACTAGGTTGGTTAAAGTTATGATATGCCGGGTTGGTAATATCCAAAAATGAAGTCGGTGTGTAATATGAATTACTATAAAAATTGAAAAAATATTTATTATAAGCCATATCACACAAGAGAACACAAACAAAAACAAACAAATAAGCAAACAAAAAAGAAAAAATTCTAACCTAAGTTAGGGTAGACCTATGACCTAGACGACTCCTAACTGATTAGACTGTCCACGGGAGGTCTAATGCAGACTTTGACCACAAGCTAATCAGCCAGGTCAAGGCAAGATTGGTGGGAGGTTTTCCGTCAAAGACGTTCCTTAATTAAATAACCACCAACCTTCGGGCTTTCGGCCCTTAATCCCTTTCCTAGACACTGATTTGGCAGGAGTCAAATTCCAACACCTTTCCCCCTTAGGATAATCTCCTAATTGAGTCTGAGATGTCCCTAGGGCGAACGTCTACTCATTTTTAGTTAGGCTAGGGTTAGTGAGTGCTTGGAATCTGATTTTTGGGCCAAGGAAGGGTGATTAAATTCCTACCTTATCTTGTTATGGGGTGGTGCCCTTAAGATCAGTTTGTGCAAGTGTACAAGATATGTAAACAAGATTCACTCAACGCGATATAAATCAACCAAGAGATGAGTCCTATTCTACATGCAATGCGAACGTACCTTGCTCCAGCACTCTTCAACAGTAAAGTAAATGAATTGAAAAGACACTTGCCTAAAATGCAAACGTATAATCAATTTTTAACTTTTTCAACAAATGTTTTACTGTTGATTTATTAGCAGGCTTTTGGTGATGGCATATAAGAAATAAAGTTGCAGAAAACTAGAATTTTGCAAAGCAAGCAGCCCTGCAAAAAAAGCCAATTAGTAGTGAACTCTTCCTTACTGCGGAAACGCGGCTAAAGCCGAGCAAACGCGGCAATTCAGAGGGTACTTGGTCCCTATTTTCTGAAACAGAGGCCCAAGATCACTTATATGTTTCTGTAATCCTTTTTTCCTACTTTGCTTGCCCTATAACTTGCAACAGAGAAGAAAATTCGTTTTAGTTCTAAAAATTCAATAAAAATCAGATTTCAATAAAAACCGTTACCCTCCCCGGCAACGGCACCAAAATTTGATTGAAGCTTTACCTGCACACAAAATAAAGAATTTCAGATTTAAGAATAAACATGTGCAAGTGCTCAATTCTAACTGCGATAGCAAGTGGCTATGCGGGTCGTGATCCACAAGGAGGGTTTGCGATAGAAGCGTTCAAAGTTTTGTATTGAAATCTTTATGAAGAAAAACGAAAGTTCTTCTTTGTTTTAAGAAATGAAAATGAAAACGAGTTATGTTAAAGTTAGAAAGAAAACGGTAGAGTGAGAAGGTGGTGAGAATTAGAAAGTGACTATGTACAAATGAATTGGAAAAGAAATGATGAAAGATTTGAAAGATGTGGTGATCTATACTAAAGAAATAAAAGAAAAGAAAGAAGATTGAAGAAATACTTACCTAGTTTGGTTGATGACTTACCCGGAACCCTTGCATGTTATACCTTGCTTCGGAGGCGTTCAACACATAAGTCATAGGATCGAGCTCAGTCCCCGTTCGCATTATATCATCAAGCCGCGCAAGAATGAAGTGATACGGATCTTGAGGAGGAGAACATCTTCATGAAGTATCGTTGGCACTCAGACAACATAGTTATACTTATTCTTCTGGATTCACTTGCAAGCTCAACAAAACCAAAAGAGGTAAAGTAGAAAGAGGAAGAAGAAAACAAAAGAAAAACAAAAGTAAAGAGTCGAACATAAAAAAAGTATTTACCTTTATTGCTTGCAGAAACAATGGAAGAAAGGAGGAGGCTCTCAACATAAGTCTCTCTCTCTTACATGAATCTTGATCTAACCTAAGCTTACATACAAATTAAAGTTACATAAAAAGAAAACAAAACCTATACTACAAAATGGAAAACTAGGCTAAACCCTATCTCTGCATGGTCGTCCCATTTTCATTGCAAATACTGCCTTTTATAGGCAAAAACCTAACCTACAGGATCCCGGGAAGATTGGGGGAGCAAACGCTCCCCCTAACTTGCTAACCAAGCCGCGAAAACGTGGCTTTGGCCGCGTTTCCGCAGCCAGGGTGTGGCCAGGTGGCCACACCCTGTTGGTGGGTCTCCCCAGCATCTCGTTCTGTCTTTATCTTGGGTTGGATTTGCAGTTTAGCTCCGAGATTTTGAAGAAATAGCCGTTGATCTTTGCTTCAACCGATCGATTCTGAGAGGATTCTTCTCAACCGATTTTCAACCTCTTGATTTTCCCTGATTCACTGAGTTCGAATTAATTCTGATTTAATTCAGAATTTGGTGGGCTTTTGGGCTCATTTCTCTTCACTCTCCTTAAGGAATGGGCCTACAAATAAATTAACATTTAATTATGACAATGCAGATTTTATTCTATAATAAGTATGGAAATATGATACTAAATGTGCAACATTAGTGACCAATCACCTGTGTGGCGAACTTAACAAGCATGCAATTATTTTTCTTTATTCAAGTGATAGCTTCGCTGAGAAGCTGGGCTGAAACCCTTCTCCGCAGATCAGTCGGATGCAGAATGAAGAATAAGGGAAATCAATCCCTAAAGCAGCTAATTAAAGCTAAAGCTAAACTAAGGGAGATGAACTCCCTAAAAGTTCATTGGTAAGATCTCTTGATGATCGAGACTTACCGGTCCTTGGCCGGGTAATAACCAGAGTGGGCATCCCCACTAGTTCAGAGATCTGAGTATCTCTCTCAACCAAGAGAAGAGAAGTAGAGCAGATCACTTCTCTTTAGAGGACCTCATGTGTCCTATTTATAAGCCTCATGGCCTGAGCATTGCCGCCTCAAGCGTGGAAGCACGAGCGCATTTAAGGCATTTATTGCGCCTTGAGAAAAGGGACGGTTTCCCTTAGAATCGTGCAAAGGAAGAAACGCTCTCCCTTATAAAGGCGTTTATTACGCCTTGAAGACGCCTTGAAGAGAGGGAATATCCTCCCTCGGAAACGCGCAAGGGAATAATATCTCACTTGATTAATGCGAGAGAAGTCATTCTGACCTCGAGAAAGGAGTAATCCTTCTCGTGATTGACCCACAGCAGTTGGCCTCGGGAAAGGGAAGATGTTCCAAAGCGAACTTATTCCAGACGCGGAGCTACCCGGATGCGAAGCTACTCAGAATCGCGAATCTACATGATTCTTCGGCGAACTTATCCCAAAGCAGGATTGAAAGCAAAGCTGAACTCAACCACCATGGCGACGTTCGTACTTCACATACCACCGATCAAAGCAGTTCAAAGTATTACGAAGTCTGAGCTATTGCAGACTTTCGAAAACTTTGAAGGGGGTCTTGTTGACACTTAAAAAAGACAAGATTCTTACTGGCCCGAACAATGTCTAAACTTATAGACATTTACAAAAGACAAGTGACAGACAAGCTGACGACCAGTTTTCACCCATCTCCGAGGAACAAGGAAGCAACTTGGACTCCACTGATCCAGCAAGCAGACAGTGAGCCCGGATTGTCTCTAAACAGACCTCAGCAGGTCTAAGATGCTAGCACTTAGCATCACATGAGCCCAAAGGGATAGCCTCGCCTGAGAGGCTAAGATCATCCAACTTCGCATTTAAGCCATTCAAAGCTCCGCCAGAAAGTTAACTCATAGCTTCGCCTGAACTGCTGAAGCGCAACTCCGCAGAGAGAGTCAACTTCGCCTGAAGCCATACGCAACTGCGCAGAAAGGGTATATGGTAGCTTCGCCACAGACGACATCTAGCTCCACCGAAGAGCTTTCTTCTGACTTCGCCAGATATTGCCTCCAGCTCCCCTGTGAGTTCAAAGCGGGCAGCGCCGCTGCTGGTCTGTCATGGTCAACCTTTAACCAATCTAATCAGGATTGAGATCAAATCCAATCAAGATCAAATCTGAGATCAAATTTGACGGTAGATTGCCACAATCTCTTGACTCTTCTAAAACGAGTAAGAGGATCAGGGAGATCTTCCAACTATATGGAAAGAATCAAAACAGATCAAGTGGATCAACCGACCTGCCACTTCTAGCTTCGCAAAAGCTGATCCTAGCCTCGCAGCAAGGCTACTTTCCAGATTTAAATAGATTTGATTCAATGTATTTCTATATTTTCAAGGGACAATTATACCCTTACTCTCCTTATAAATAGCCCACCAGGGGCATAAGGAAGAGAGACCACGCACATGCGCAAGGACAACTTCTGAAAAAGAGAGAGGATTCCACAAGCAGAGACTTCTTCACAACGCACCGTGCGCACAAGAATTCAGAGACTTTTAGAGAATTTCTTCTCTATTCAGGGTGCTGATACCCTAATACCTTCTTCTCAAGGAATCTCCGGAACCAGGCGAGAAGGAATTCCTAATTGAAGGCGGTTTTGAGAAGTAGCAAGAGGGTTCAACCAACCTTCTATTCTCTGATTCCCCGAACCAGGTGAGAAGGGAATCTCATTGCTCGCATCGTCAAAGGGACAAAGTGGTCGCGCGCTGACCAGACTCCTATCTGGCACACTTCTCCAGAATCTCTGAGAAGATCTACTTGAAATCTTTTAGAATACTTGTAATTTAGCTCCTCAACTTTTTATTGTAAGTTTTCCCCTATGCAAATCAATGGAAGACACTCCCATCCTTGTAGATTCAACTCGTTTAGCCTTTATGCTATAACGGAAGTATCGAGGAAGCCAAAGCACGCACTTTTAACTATTGATTTCAAAACATACACTTTTCGTGCGCGATTTTTCCCCAATCATTGAGCCATATCTTCGATTTTGGGTGGTGAACTTTTTCTAGTTAGTCTAGATGTAGCCGGGTCTCTTGACCAACCTGATATGCAAAGTTAAGTTACTAAAGTTAACAAACAAGTTCACCCAAGTCAAACAAGTCAATCAAGTCCTAGTCTAAGCAATCAAGTCCTAGTCTAAGTTAGCCTCGACGTAGCCGACTCCTAACTTTAGGTTATCCTTGGGAGGTCTATTGCCGACCCTAACCACAAGTTAATCGGCCAGGTAGGTGGTAAGGTTGGTGGAGAGGTATCCGTCAAAGACCTTAATTAAGTAACCACCAACCTTCGAGCTTTCGGCCCTTAATCCCCTTCCTAGACACCGATTTGGCAAGAGTTAGTTTCGAACAACCTCCTTCTTCAGTCAACCTCCTAAATGAGTCTGAAGTCAACCTAGAGCCAACGTCTAGTCAAATTTTAGTTAAGATTAGGATGGTGCGTGCACGGAATGTGGTTTGTGGGCCAAGAAAGGGTGATGAAATCCCCACCTTATGTTATTTATGGGTTATGCCCTTAAGATGTTTTAAACGTGTACGTGTCAAACAAAAGAATCAAAACACACTATATTGAACTAAGTCAAATAAGGGTGTTTCCTATTCTATATGTAATGCGTCACGTACCTTTGGTCTCCAGCACTCACCAACAATAAAAATAAAGAAGAGAAAAATAGACAATGCCCCTAGATGTAACGTATAAACTTTTTTTTATTAGGTTTAGATCACGTCAGCATGTAGTGTCAATAATTTTTTTTTTATTAGAACTAGGGTTAAACTATCTCTGTTAGGACCGAAAACTAGGTTAAATTAAAACTTAGGTGTGCAGTAGACTAACCTTAGAAACTCCCTTTTGATACCTCTGCAGAACAGAAACAACAAATTAGGGTTAGATATTACCGTGTCGTTCCCTCCCCGGCAACGGTGCCAAAATTTTGATTTAAACTTGAACAAGAGAATAAATATGTACAAAAATAAAAACAAATAATCAAATAATTAGAAGGTTAGATTCTTCTCGTTGTTCAATTAATCCGTTCCAGCAAGGACCAAAGCGGGTCCTGTTCCACTGGGAGGAAGGCGATGGAAGCGTTAGTAGCACGGTATATCTGTAGTCAAGACTTAGAAGAAAGGTTGGTTGCAGTTTGAAATAAGAAAGTAGATCTAATCAAGAGGGAGAGTCTAGGTCGCTAATCTACCTTCACGACTAGTCTCGATCTAGGGGTTGTATCTTTTTAAACTAATGATACATTCATCTAAGTTGTTAACCCTAAGTAAGAAAAGTAAGATGTCCAACTTAACTTGTCTACATTACGCCAAGCCAAACCCTAATTTTACCCTAAGCCAAAGCCAACCCTAATCATTAAACTATACCAAATCATACCCCTAAACTTAATCTAAAGCCAAACCCTACTCTAATCCAAAGCCAAGCCCTAATTATCTAAATCATTAAGTTGGGCTATCATGACTAAACTTCAAAGGATTAATCTAACCCTAAATTCAAATCCATTAGACTAATCAACTAACCCTAAATCTAACCCTAGTCGATCTAATGATTAGCTACCCTAGAATTATTCTAGCCTACATTCTTTTGTTTTATCCATCTTTTTATTTTTAAGATCTTTAAAGAAAAGAAAAGGAAGGAAGAAAGATTAAAGACAACACCAAAAATCAAACCAAGAACAAAGAAATAAAAAGGTAGACTTGAAATTAAAAGAACAAGAATAAGTACATAAAAAAGAAAAGATAAGCTTTATTGATGTAATCTTGGGTACAAGCTCCTTCTCCTTCCTCCTTACAATAGCCAAGCCAAAGCCAACAGCAATTACAAGAAGAAACTCAAAATAGGCTAAACTAATCTAACAAAAAATCCTAAATCCTTAACCCTAACCTTATTCTTCTTCACTCTGAATGAGGTGCTCTGTACGTACTACAGAGGGTCCTTTTATAGAAGATTTGGGCCGAAGACTTCAAGATAAAGTAGACCTTCTTCACGCTCCCTGTGTCTCTATCAACAAGCCGCGGAAATGCGGACGCGTTCCCGCGGTAATCTCATGGCCATCTGCCACGTGCTTGAGCGCGTAGCCTCCTCTCGTCCGTCCATCTGGGTGACTCCTCTTGGATTCTGCATCCTGACCCTCGATCTTGAGAATTCGGGATAACTTGGGAATCAAGTTATCAAAAATTCAAATTTGAAAAAGATTTGGTCCATTTATCTTTATCTTCAAGCCTTTCTCCTTATAGATTTGAATAGCAATTAGGAGTCCTACTTTATCCTTCCTCCTTCTCCCCTAGATTTGAATAGCAATTAGGAGTCCTACTTTATCCTTCCTCCTTCTCCCCTGGATTTCAAATTAATAATTTAAAATCCAAGTTTATATTAGGTTAGATAAGATAGAAGCTTCTAAATACTGAAATAAATCATGCATGTGGGCTTGTGGGCTTCAATTGGGCTTCATTTATTTATTCTTTAATTACTTAAGGCCTGCACAACACTAAATACTAAAACGTTACGTAGCAGTGCTTTATAAAAGAATAAGTAGGGAAATATGATGATAAATATGATGATAAATATGCACTTTTGACTACCTATCACTGCCAAAAATTACTGGCTGGTCCCCTAGGAGGGTTTATTCTCGTAGCTGACCTCCCACTTCCTCTACTCGGCCCTTGGCTTCCGTGCTTCGTTGGACAATTTTTCTTTAAATGTCCTATACCTCCACAATTATAACAGGTTCTCTCTTAAATGCAGTTTCCAAAATGGTTCATTTTACACTTCTGGCACCAAGGGACCTCCGAGATTCTAGGGTGGGACACAAATGTAGTTTGTGCTTTCTGAAAAGTGTCTCTGTTCCTCAATCATGATCCTCTACCTCTGGCCCATTCTCCTCTTTGAAGAGTTGCATTAAACCTGAATCCTTTATTACTGGTAGATCCCGGTGCCACCGATACTGATGGTCCCTGATATCGGGGACACTTCGAGATGGATAATTCTTTCGCCCAATATTTTCGACTTTCTTGTATATCCATTTCCACCTCCAAGGCTTTTTCCATAACTTGAAGACAATTCCTTAGTTGTAGGAGAATCAATGTGTCTCTAATTTCTAGTTTCAGGCCCTTCACGAACCTTTTAGTCTTTTCTGTCTCACCCTTCACCAAGACATCAGCATATCTGGACAACTGGATAAACCTCTGGTCATATTGGGATACATTCATCTGACCTTGTAGTGACTCCAGAAACTCTGATGCCTTATTTTCTCTGGCTGCCTCTGGAATATACTTTTCAGTGAATTTATTCATTAAGAATTTTCAGGTAATTGATTCTCTTGTGCTTTTCAGACTATCTTTTATTGCCCTCCACCAGTGCTCTGCTTCCTTTTGAAGCATGAAGGAAGAGAAGGATACTCTCTGCTCATTAGTGCAATTCATACATCCATAATCTTTTCTATCTGGAGGAGCCATCCTTCAGCTTGTAAGGGAT
>JAVJIF010018650.1:0-62099 GCA_038442645.1 Agave tequilana
CCCCCAACAACCCACAAAAAAAAAAAAAAAAAACCCGCAAGAAAAAAGAAGAGAAGGATTTTGAGGCACATGATCTTGATCATTGCATGGTATTGTACTTTTCAAATCCTTTTGTCTCATGGAGGCAACAGCTTCCCAGATATGGACATATTTCTACTGTAGAGCTGTGAAAGGAAAGGGAAATCAGGACAGAGGTTAGGGGTTGGTCTTATGTATACTTTCCTTCTCTTGTTTGTATGCTCTTGTTGTTGTGCTCCTACTGCATCTTTTATCCCTCACCAGTGTTTTTGTTTTACGTTGCCTGTTTGATGCTGATGCTTTTTGTTTCTTGTTATTGCAAAACAAAATATATGGATTAGTGTTGTGATCTATCAAAATAAAAGGGGGGGACCACAATATTTTTAAAAGAATCAACAAATTATTGACCAGAGAAGAAGAGAAGTCGTATTACTAATATTTTCTGTCAGAATCTATATATTAGGGACCTTTTCTAGGTGGGTGTGCTTATCACCTATATACTATGTGTGGGTGGGTTGGTTACCACTTGAGCATAATTGCAACCATAAGTATATGGTAATGAAGTGCCCTAAACTGGGCAATATGTTATTTCATGACAGCGCATACTTGAAGAAGACGATGATGGAAACATCTCTCTAGGATTGCGATTCTACACCAGGAGGCGTCGTCGCACTCTTTCAGTTTGGTTCGATTAGGGCTTAGAGATTTAAGCTACATTAGGCTAATTATCTTAGTTATTTTCTTTTAATTGTAATCTTTATTTATTTATTTTGATAGTTTATTTTAGTCCCATATCGATTGTGATGGGATATCTCTATTGATGTAGGCATATTTAAGGCCAAGACTGGTATTAAATTTGGTAGTTTTGAATGAAATAAAAATTACTTTTGATAAGCTTTATAGTTTGAGAAACCCTAGAGAGAGAATCATGTTGGTTCCCCCATCAGATGAGAAATGTTATGGTGGAAATAATACGAAGATAAAATTTGCATGGTTAATTAGAAGTAGGCATTGCACCAACTGTGGAATCGTAGAGAAGAACCATCACTAAAAGCAAATATAAGGTCAGATGCAATAAACCCAAAGGCCTCATATTAAAACCTAGAATAAGAACTCACTATGTCAGAGTAGCAGCAGAATGGATAAACAAGCTTATAAATCTAAATCAGCATCCTAATCATAACACAATACATTTTGTGTTACGGCATTCCAGAAAAAGTTTCTTTCAACCCCATTTTCAACCTACTTAGCAAATAATGAATTTTAAGTAAAATTCCGAAATGCGTACAAAGTATTCATGAAAATATCTGCGTATTATTAGAAATTTTATATGTTCTAGCTGCTAAATATTTTCCTTGTTGGCTCACTAATGATTACTTTAATGTGAACTAACCTTCTAAAAACATCAGTGTTCAATTTATTGTCCCCCAACTTAACCTAACTAATTTCAAGCCTTTGTAAATTCAATCTTCAAACTTGACAAGGTAGTTGGTCAACATCAGACTGAATATCCCTAAAAAAACATCAGACTGCACACTTAGTACAGGTAAACAACACCTAGAGAGATATACTGGTTAATTTTTATTTTATCAGAAAAGAGTCGAAAGACTAAATCTACTTATGTATCAATGAGCACTATTTGAAGTCAAGTCATACAAAGAAGATAGCAATGCATATTGACCTCACTAATATTATTAATTAACAGACCATCTGAATCTCTAAGCAAAAGTCATATGGGAGTTGAACAAGTGTAAATGCTTTTGAACATGAGCCTGTTCCTCACTTAGTTTTAGATGTCGATTGGGGAACCAATAGGCTTTCCTTCCAAACTTACTATTAAAGGGTACATAACACTAACAGCAGCTTTGTTCTGTTTATTGCTGGGGACAAGTAAGAAAAATTAGGTGAGAGAAAAATTAGGAAGAAGCATCTCCATGACAATGGATACCTTCTATAGCACTGAACCACTCTTAACTGCAAATTATTATGTAGTAGGACTTGCTTCCTTTCCTTTTTCTTTTTCTTTTTCTTTTTCTCTTTATCACTCATCCACAGTTGTTGTGCAGTCTTTATTTTGCTTTTTGGATGAATATTTATAGTTATCATCAGATACCAAAATACAGTTCAATGGTCTTGCCATCCCCAAACAAAACACTTTTATCAACAGTAACACTACTAATCTCCTAAATCTCCATCGTCCAAGGCTATGCTCATCTTTTAATTTGACCAAGGCTCAATTCTGGACAAATCTGACAACTGTTCAGCTCGTTTAGCCTTTTGTTGGATGGGAAGTCACATGTGAAGTTGGAAGCCTTTTGAGAAAATTTACTTGAAGGAATGATATGAGGAAATCTGGAGAGTTGTCTCTATATAATTGGTATTAGTTTTTCCTTTTGTTAATCTTTTGGAGGTTACACTTTTGAATTATGCTGAAAATAGAGCAAGTTTGAAAGCAGTTGGCTTCTAGCATGCTGTCCATTTTGGTTAATTTTCTTCTTCCTGCAGTGTTGACATCAACTTCAAAAGAAAATATACAGTATCACTACTAATATGATGGTCTGGTGTGATATATCGATTATTACTTGGAATCAACAAGTGTGTTACCCTTCATCTTGTGATGCAACAAGTCCTTTCAGGGCTTCCAGCTTCAAATTTTGCGCAAATACTCATTGGAACCTACCTTGTAATACAGAAATGGACTTAAAGAGGTATCTCTATCTATTTTTGTACCTTGAATACTCGAGTGAGAAATAAATGAAAACATGTTGCTATCGGAGGATTAGCATTGGGTTCGAAGCCCTTCAATTTGACATACATTGTTGTTAGGCATGTATTAACTGAATCAGTTAAAGAGTAAATGCATTAGATTTAAAGGCACTTTGTTCATGAATAAAACACATAAAAGGAGAGAATTAAATGTGGCTCCATACCTGCCTATTTCCAAGTGTCACCAAACAGACTGAAACAGTTTCTCTTCCTGGAAGCAAGCACAACAGTTCACTTCCACAAGTGGTGCAGCCTAATTAATACCCTTGGCCCTTTTCTTCCCCAATCCTGTCCAAGACCTGAAATACATGAAAATAGGCAGGTTTAGAATGTTATTTTTCTGAGGCAGGGTTTTCAGAAAACTCTCTTTGAAACTCAGAAGGATTGGGGCTTTCTGAATAAAAAGGACAGAAAAAATAAAGAGATGAATGAAGTCTGAAATGCATGAAAACAGGCAGGTTTAGACTGTTATTGTTCTGAGGCAGGGTTTTCAGAAAACTCTCTTTGAAACTCAAAAGGACTGGGGCTTTCTGAATAAAAAGGACAGAATATAAAGAGATGAATGAAGTATGAGGAACAGTATAAACCTAATATTATAAATTCTATGTAGATTGTGATTGACCAATCATAGTAACCATATGTCAAATCAATAGAAAAATACCCCCGCAAGAGCTCTCTGAAAAAGCTAACCTCCTGTCCACACTTACATGAGGACTAATAGAGGGCATTGCTCCTCTCTCTCACAAACCACTACCTTCTAGTATAAGGTGACATCACAAAGGAACTCAAAACCAAAAAAAAAAATCTCACTTGATCACACTTTCCCCTTCCAAATACTGAAGGAGAAGATCCCATACTCTCCATTCATACAGTGCCATGGCTCCTAAGCTATTATTCACCATCCTTGTTCTCTTACTTCTCACCATCTTCCCTTCTTCATGCAATGTCGAGAAGCCACGGATGCTGGTAGCCACCAATTCAGCTCAAAGCTACAACCATTTCCCCGACAAAATCAATGGACCTACGCCATTCAAATTATTTTCCAAGGGTGTCCAATACCGCCTTCAGGTCCATCAAAGCGGCATAATGTTGCAATCACTACCGTTAGAGCCCGAAGAATAAGGGTCCCATGATCATGGTTGATGTGGCTTCATCATTCTTGACATTTCATTCAACTGTATGTAGAGATTTTAACTATATTCTTACTAGATTATTTCTAAGATGGTGTATGAATTTTGTGGGCATTTAATGTCAGGGTTTTGGTTTGGTCTACATGTTTTTTTTTCCCAAAAAAAAAAGAATCACTCGAACATTTCATTTTATTCGTTATAGTTATAGACAGAAAGTTTAAAAGAAAATAAATGGCATGAAATATTACCAGTGCAATTTAATCTCAATGCACTCGTACCAGTGTGCAAGACTCCAAAATTAAACAAAATCAAGTTAATAATTTTGATTATGTTAACTATGTGCCTTTATCAATTCTTTTTATTTACTTGCCGATCAAAGGGCTGGATGAGCTATCCCATTCTTCTAAGACCATGTTTGAGAAGTAGTCTTAATTGAAAAGCAGAGAGGCTAACTTGGCATTTTAATTGTTTTATGTCCATAGACAAGCATATAATCACAGAAAAACAAATAAGAAAAGTCAAGAAACGAAAGCAATCATGTTTCTTTTCAATTTTTAAAGATTTCGCTGTAATTTTTACAGCATGAAGTCAAGAATTAATGCATCCTGATAAGGTTAAAAGGCACATAAAATGGAATCTGTGCTACTAATCTAATATGTCAATCTTGGGGAGTTGGCAAGCCAAAATTTATGGTGGGGTTGGAGGTTTGAATCTTCAGCATGAATCTTGTGCCATTAGGTAAATTTTGATTATTATTATTTTTGTTAGTAGATAACATCTCATCAGGATTTATTTTGCATGAGTTGTTATTTTCTTGGGTTAAAAAAGTCTTTTAAAAATTGGTATATATTGAAATCCAAAAAAAGGATAAAGAAATTATTATTGCCCAATATCCTTCCTAGAAGAATTTGCAAGTAAAATGTAGAAATCAACGAAGTGGAGATACCAAATAATCACAGCTCTCAAGGTGCAAGCAAGATGTCAATGCAAACATGTCATGGCTTGCACCAAGATTAGGGGTTCGAATGGGTCCAGGCCGGCAAGCCAACCCACACGGACCAAGTCCGGGTAGGCCCGAGCCCGTCCCGGCCCGGGCCCGCTCCCATACACGGGGCATGCCCGGGTTTGGGAAAGGAGGACCATGGCCCAGCCGGGCCGCACCCAGGCCTCCCCTACGCCCCTCCACCACCGCCCGCCCCATTTTCGCCTCCTCCCGCCACCTTCCTCCTCCGCCACCTCCCCCCCCCCCCCCCCCCCCCCCCCCCCGCCACCCTCGGCCATCGCCACTCCCTCAAGTAAAATATCAAAAAAATATGTGAGTACCTGGGTTCGAACTGTGAACCTCTTCTTAGTAAGAAGAGTGTGATGACCAACTGCACCACCTACACGTTTTAAAATGGTGAATAAAAAATTATTTTAATAAGTCTACTTTTTTGAATTTAAAAAAACCAATTTAAATAGCAGGGCCGGGTTGGACCTAGCCCAGTCCCGGCGGGACTGTGGGCCGGGACCAAGTTCCCTAAAGGGGGCCTGGGCCCGGGCCGCCTGTTTTTCGGCTACGGGTCCGGGCCGGCCCTGGCCAGGCCTTGGCCCGACGGGTTTGGGACCAGGCCGGGCCAAACCCGGCCCGTTTGCACCCCTAACCAAGATGACCTTCCATCTATCTCTTCTTATTGAGAAATAGGTGCCTGAAACCCTTGTGTCATTTGGTTCATTTTACTTCTTCTTTACGAGTCCTCCAAGATCTTAAACGGTCATTCTCTTCATTGGTTCACCACTGAAAAGACTCCTTTCTGGCATTGATGCAATAGAAACAACAACAAAGCCTTAGCCACAATGTTCAGGGCTCTAGCTACACACATCTTTTTTCTCCATTCAGCTCTATACAGGGCCATCCCTCTGTTAAATTTGCAAGCACCATGTCTCTTATGTTTGTTTAGGTCTACCCCTAGGTTGAGACCCTCCTTCAACTGCAATCATATTGCTCCCCTTAACTAGTGTGTTCATCAGTCTACATTGTACATGTCGAAAATCTAAACCATCTCTAAGTGACTTCTCCCTCACTTTTTCCTTAATTGAAGCTACTTCTAACTTCTCATAGATGCACTTATTTCTTATCTTATCTTTAAGCAGAAAGCCACTGAGCCGTCTTAAAATTCTCATTTCCGCTAAATTCTCATTTTGGCTGGAACTAATTTCTCAACATGCTATTTCTAAGTTGCTCAATGTTTTTTTAACCAAAAAGCAAACTAGTCATCTGATAAACATGTTTCCTTTAACTTCATGGATATTTTGCAGTCACATAGTACTTCAGAATAATTCTCCACTTCATCATACTCTATGCCTCTAATAACAATTTCTCCTCAATCCCGCTATCATGATGGATAATTGATCTGATGTAAAAAAAGTGCATGTAAAGACCATGGAGTTGTTAATCCTATAATCAACGAGATCTCCAAGTTTGTCAATGTCATAAAAACCCTTTCATCGGTCACAATAACCTATTGTATTGTTTATAAGAATAATTGGTGACGGTAACCATCGCAAATTGACAAAAAATTCTTTAACAGAATTCATAAAGTGTTTTCCTAATAGCCATAATTCCCAACAGAATAATGCATGAGATCATCACTGGACTTCAAACACTTATTTAGGTTCTCGTTCAATAAATTCACCAATTACTCAAGAGTCCTTTGGAACCCAATGTTTGAACTACAGTGCTATGCACTTGCAGGTGAATCACGACAGAAATATGCATTCTTCAATAGGCAGTCAACATAATTTAGCAAAATTATTCAATAATCTACATCAGTAATAGCGAAATCCAAGAACCCATTTTGTGCAGAATTGAAAGTTTCAATGTGATTAGAATTAGCATACCCATTTTCTCTGGCCAATTAATTGTAGCTTGTTTGCAATCCAACTCAAATGGGCAGAAGAAGAGTGCGGACGTGGAGAGATGTGGCCGGAGAACTGAAGAGGAGGAAAGGAAGCGGCAGCCAACGCCGGCCGTCGCTTGAGGAGGAGGAGGAGGAGGAAGGGCAAACTTACGAACCCAAAAGACCAACGGAGGGATTTTGGGCCAAAATGAGGAAATTGAAGGGTGAACTTCAAAAAACTTGTGTTATTATATTATAATATTATTTGAATTAAAAGCTAATTAATTAGATTTCTGACTAGTTTTATATTATATAATTTTATTTGTGCAATAACTAGATTACCGCCGGCAGTGAGAAATAACCGGCGGCAGATGGGGGAGGGGAAGAGGAGAAAGAAGGAGAAGGAGAGGAGAGAAGGAGATGTGGAAGAAGGAAGGGGAGAGAGGAAGGGTAGCGCTGCTCTCTCTTCTCTTCCAGCAGACAAAAGAGGAGACGGACGGACAAATTTTATATAAGAGTTATAAAAGAAAATCTCCTTTGCTTCACTCGGTCGATTTTAATTAAACATACACATTTTAGTTTCATCTAAAACTAGATTACCACTTGCGTGGAACCGAGCAAAGAGGAGATGGGAGGAAGGAGGAGTGAAAAATAGGAGGGGGAAGAGAGAGGAAAGAGCAGCAAGGAAGGAAGGAGGCGGGAGAGGGGAGAAGAGAGGGTTGCTCAGTTATCTGGCCCTCTTTTCGGGGACAAACGATCAGATAAAGTTCAAGGAGGAGTCACGGGAGAAACCTCATTTCGCTCAGTTAGATTAAAATGACGAAATCCAAATAGCATGATCTTGAACGCATCATAATTATAAATTAAATTATAAAGAACAACTTTCTAGGAGAGTTTATTTTCTAATTCCTAATATAAACAAGAAAAATTCGCTACAGCCGCCTACTTTGTTTCATAATTAGAAAAAAAAATTAATTTTATAATTTTATTCACTACAGTCTCATTCATGTTAGCATAAATTGATTCCCTCCAACCACCACTTCTTTATATATTTTTATTTTCTCTTTTATCCTTTCCTATCACTATCAACATTGCTCTTCCCTCAATTTGACCCTAATGCAGATTAATTCGCGGGTTAACCTGCATGTCAGGCTGCCATGGGGGTTGGAAGAGGGACGAGAAGCGTCTGTCGGGGGTCTCAGGGGGCGAAGCCCTCTGATCAAATTTCTTTTTTTGGCATTGACCTTTTGCAGATCTCGTTTGCTCGTGCTCGCGATGAGTTTCATTTATGATCAATGTGGTATTTGGATATGGAAAAAATTGGGATCATTCGACGCTGGTGAACGGGGGTGTGCTGATGATGATAATGCCAATCTGAGGACTGCGCCTCATGATCACAGTCCTATGCGAGGACTACGACGTTCACAGCCATTTATTAGAAAAGTGTGGCTATGGCTATAGTCTTTTTGTTAATTAAAAATTGTGGCATTTTGTAAAGGTTGCAATCATTGTCACAGTCCTATTATAGGCTGAAAATTGCGTATTTGTGAGGACTGCGATCATGGTTGCATTCTTAATTCAAGACTAAAAAATAAGGCATTTTTGTGAGTGATTGCGCTCATGGACGCAGTTCTATAAAAACTCAGAAACATGTTCTAATAACGGGGAGTGTGAATATGATCGAAGCCCTGTGAAAACTAAAAACAAGACATTTTTTTTGGGATTATGATTATGGTCGCAGTCGTATAAAGACTCAGAAACATGACATTTTGTGAGGACTATGATCATGGTCTCATTCTCCAGAATTAAGTTTTTTTTTATAACTGCGATCATGATTGCAATCCTCAGAAATAGGGTTATTTCATGAGGACTATCATGTTCGCAGTTCTTAAAAATAAGAGTTTTTTAGTAAAAACTACGATCATGGTCGCAGACCTCTATATACCAGCAGCCTACATTTTTGAAGCTGTCTGTTTTTTTCGAAGTTATTACTGCTAGGCATTTGTATCTTTCGCTGTTAAAGAGCGCTTATGCGTTTGACACGTAAGCGCACCTGGTTGGTTTAAAAAAGAAGAAGGCTGAAGAGAATAAAAGTATGAAGTTGAGTTTTTTTTAAATTACGATTTGATATAGGGAGCTGTAGCGAAATCACCTTATACACAATATAATTTACAATCCAACGTGATATCTATTTTTATGTTGCATAGTAGCCCTAGTTATTTTCATTACCATCTTAAGTAAGGTTCAATGCTGGTCAAACTCAGTTTGTTAGAATGTTATTTCGATGAAAAATAATTTTCTAGTTGACCTAAAACTCATAATTTCTTACTATCATAAATTGAGTAATAAATCATGATTATTTTTATATTGTACGACTTGACTGTTACCAGGGTCATGATAGAATTTACGTGCTGACTCCATATTGAAATACACGATTAAATTCTATTTACTCGATGGAGAAATCTTCAAAGGCATCAAAGGGCATGTTTGGTTGCAAGGAATTGGGCGGAAGTAAGAAAATAGTGAAATATAATTGCTCACTTTTCTATCTATCCAAACACTGTAAAAGAAAAATGAGAAAATCCTTTTTTCTTTCCTTTTTACACAATTACTTTCTCACTTATAAGGTGCTACAGTTAATTTTATGGTCATGTAAATCTCATTTGTAATAAGTTATAACTCAAAACAGTTAATTTTATAGTCATGTAAATCTCATTTGCATTCTAATTACAATCTAATTTTTATTATTCTTAATTAATTTTTATTTTAATATTAGTTTGTGATCAACTTTGTGGTTATTTTTTCACTTTCACATTACCATCCAAATACCGAAAAAGACATAACATTTTTCAAACCGCACCTACCAATAACATTCAAATACCGAAAAACTCACTAACTAATTCTTAAGTTTCAAACAAAACTATTATCACTTCCTCACTTCTCACTTTCACCCCTAACCAAACAGCCCCAAAATACAAACAAAATAAAAATATAAAAGTTTGTTTAGTTAAAAATTAAAAAAAAAGAAAAAGAAAAAGAAAATGTCAGTCTCAGACACGCATATCTGAAAGGGTAAAATTGGAAATGGACAAAACGCAGTCCGTATTCGTGAGGATTTGTGATGCGATGCGATGCGGTGAGCTTTAGAGTCTTCTCACGCCACCACGAGAACCACAGAGGAGCGTTGCGAGTCGCCGGCCGCCGAGAGAAGACAACGTCGACGACGCCGCTTTGAAAAAGAAAATCCACTCTAAATCAATCTCAATCTCGTAAGCTCCCGCCTCTCTTTTTAATTTCAATTCGAAAGAAGTTCTATATAGTTTCTGACTAGGGTTTGTTTTGCCCCCATTTCAAATCACTGCTCCTTTCCCCTCTTTTTCTTCTGTTTGATCAGTTTCTTGATCTGGGTCTCTCTCATTTTGATGAATTGTGCTATTTCTGCACTTGCCCGTTGTTTTTGAGTTAGATTGGGTTGATGGGTAGCTGTTAATTTCCACTCTAGTCTATTGATCATTTTAAAATTTTGTTTTTTTATTAGTAGTTTCTCTCATTTTTCTGAATTACACCGTTCTGATCCTTACCCATTACTCTTGAGCTACTTTGGGTTGATGGGTAGTTGTTAATTTCTACTGCAGAATGCAATTGGTTCATAATCTTTTGAAAAAAAGTTTGTGTTTTTTTATTGCTATTTGCTAGTGAGCTAGAAAGTAACTCTTGGGTAGTATCTCACAGGGATACTGATTCTTTATGCGAAAATGATGGACGCCAATGCTAACGGAGGAAGCGGGTTGATTGAAGACCATGCTGACCTTGAAGTCGACAACATCAACTTCTGGGCGACGCTGGGTGTTAGCCCCCATGTCCATCCGGTCGATCCCGACCACACCATCCAAACCCATCACCACCAGCACCACCATCATCATGAGCAGATGGAACCACAGCTTGAGCTGGTTGAACAGCCTGTGAGAAGGGAGTTGTTTGCAGTTGAAAGTGACCCCAGACTCGAACCCTTTGTTGGCATGGAGTTTGATTCCGGGGAGGCAGCAAAAACCTTCTACATTGCGTATGCGGGGCGCATTGGGTTTTCCGTCCGCATTGCGCGGTCTCGTCGGTCGAAGTGTAATGAGTCAGTTATTATGCTTCGTTTTGTCTGCTCAAGAGAAGGGTTTAGCAGGGAGAAGCGAATTATTGTTGGTAAGAAGACTAGAAAAAGGGCGGCATCTATTAGAGAGGGTTGCAAGGCGATGCTGGAGGTGATCAGGAGAGGTGATGAGAAGTGGGTGGTGACGAAACTGGTGAAGGAGCATAATCATGATGTTGGGATGCCAAGCAGGGTGCATTATATCGCGACGGAGATAGAAGGGGTGATGGAACCTTTTATTGGGATGGAGTTTGACTCACTTGAGATTGCAAAGACATTCTACTATGCATATGCTAGCCGTGTGGGATTTGAAGCTCGTGTCCGACAGTCACGCCGGTCGTTACATGATGAATCCCTCAAGATGTTGAAATTGGTGTGTTCGAAGCATCGATACCATTCAGGAAGGGACAACAACGGTGATGATGGAAGAAGACTAATCCAGGATCCTGGAAAAGAAGGTTGTGAGGCATTGTTTGAGATAATTCGGAAAGATACTGATATGTGGATGGTCTCTAAGCTCATTCTGGAACACAGTCATGAGCTGACACCATCTCCACCTAGCAAAGTGCGATGTGTTCGGTCGCAAGGAGAGATTCTTGTTATTGCCAAGAATTTTGCTGATACTCGTAATCTTCTGTTAAATGGCCAGGATTCACAGAACTATCTTAGAGAGATCCGCTACAATGACTTAGGTCCAGAAGATGCTCAGATTTTTCTTGAATATCTGAAGAAAACACAATCAGAGAATCCCACATTTTTCTATGCTGTACAAGTTGAGAACAATAACTGTATGACCAATATCTTTTGGGCTGATGCTAAAGCTCGCATGGATTACAACTACTTTGGTGATGCTGTTACGCTTAACATGTCATACAAGAGCGATAAGGAGTTGATGCCTATTGTTATTTTTACAGGCATCAATCATCACACACAGCCTGTAGTATTTGGGTGTGCTCTACTTGTGGATGAATCCGAGTCATCATTTGTTTGGTTATTTGAACAATGGCTTGCTGCAATGTCTTCAAGTGAGCCAGTCTCACTAGTAACTGGCCTAAATAGGGCTGTGGCAACAGCAGTTGCAAAGGTACTTCCAAATACTCGCCATTGCTTTTGCAAGAGGCAAATCTTGAATACCATCCAAGAAGAGTTGCCAGAGTTATTTTCTGCACATAGCCTTTTTGAAGAAGAACTCATGAAATGTGTCGATGAGTCTGAAACAGGCGAATCATTTGAATCTTGTTGGGATGCCATAATTGATAAATATGACCTAAGGGACAATACATACCTGCACTCTTTATATAACATTCGCCACCAGTGGGTCCCTGTCTACATGAAAGACACATTCTTCGCAGAAGTGTATGACTCTCAAAGGTCGGAAGATCTTGACAGAATTATTGAAAAGTGTTGTACTGCAAAGACCTCTTTACGGGTGGCTGTTAGGCAACTTGGGCAGGCCCTTGCAAGCAACTATGAGAAGGAGGCCGATGCAGATTTCACTACAATGTTTGATAAACCATTTCTTAGAACTGCTTCGCCAATGGAAAAACAGGCAGCTGCTATTTACACAAGGACAATATTTGATAGGTTTCAGGAGGAATTTGTTGAATCCTTTGGTTATCGCGTACTCAAAACCGAGGATGGGACAGTCAGCAGGTATCAGGTGGCAATAAATGAGGATGATGATGATACATATGTTGTCACGTTTAATGCCACTGAAAATAAAGCACATTGTAGTTGCTGCATGTTTGAAGTATCTGGCATTCTGTGTAGACATGCGCTGAAAGTCTTTATTGTCTCTGGTATTCGCACGCTACCAAAAGAATACATCTTGAAACGGTGGACAAGACACGCAAAAAGTTCTGTTGTCGGAGATGAATGTGGTGTTGAACTCCGAGGTAACTGTGAAGACCCTTCATCTGCAAGGTATAATGATCTCTGTCGTGATGCTATAAAATGTGCAAGAGAGGGTGCCACATCTGCTGAATTCTATAATGTCACGAAGGATGCACTACAAAAAACTTTAGCTGAATTACTCGCAGCAAAACATAAGAGGGAGCACCAGTCTTTGCAGAGTTTTATAAAATCTCAGAAGAAGCAACCCAAGAAAACAGGGAAGGTGACACCGAAGAAAGATTCTTCTGGAAAGAATGGGAAGAGGACAGCACCAAAGTCATCACCAGAAGATGACTTTAGATAAGTTGATGTATGCTACACGATTATATAGAGCTTTATGTCTTGTTATGGGTATTAAACTGCCTATATATGGAACCTTTTAAGATTAGATTGCTGCAGATTGCGAGTTATTTTGTTCTGAAACAAGTATAACAAACATGGTGGTGGATAGATGTCAGCTGCTATTCTCACTTTGTAAGGAAATCATGGCTCTGAACTTCACATTCTATACACAGATCCTTTTTCTCCAATGAGGTGGCTAAACCATTTATGTTGCTTCCAATAATTATTAACCTTAATTTTCACTAATGACATTTATACATGTGCATGTTCTGTATTCTTTTTACTTGTATAGCTGTCCTAGGCAATATTTTACCTTTCAATGGACTTCAACTAAACATTCAATGAAACATATAAAGTGTGGGTAGTCAACTGGTCTTTAAAGACATTACTTTGTGGATCTGTAACTAAATGAATATTGAATGATAAATTTAACTGCATATGATATTTTTTAGTATATACCAAAAAATTGCAAGTGTTAAGTTGCAAGGAAGTTAATAGGTAGGTTTTGGTAAATTTTAACTAAGAATTGATGACACTTTTTCTGTCATCTTTATTTCTTAATGTATCTGAATAACACTTGAAGGAAATAGGAATTATACTTGAGGGGTGGCAATTGACAGGCTTTCATATGATTTCCTAGTTCAGTTCCGTGTCAATTTCTTTCGCGTAAATCTCTTTTTATATGAGAAGTGTTCCATCTTATGGTAACATGTTTGACATGATATCTTAAATTTTAATTTATCAAGTACTCTTTTCTGGTGACAAGACCAACAATTCAATTTTGCTGCAATGTGAGGAAGAGGAACCCAAGTCATCACCATAGACCAGCTTTAGATGAGTTTATTTGGGATACCTGAGAGCATAATGCTGTTATCATGTTATGTAATGGAGTTTTGGGACTAGAATGCTGCAGATTCAAATTTTGAGGGAGGAGCTGAAGGATGCATTTTGGAAGCCATTGAAATTGTTAGGTGTGTTGTAGATAGCAGCTATAATGCTATTCTTTTTCGTATAAATGGAAGGTAAGCACATGTGTTATATGAATATCCTTCTTTTTTAATTAAGCAAAATCAGATATTTGTTATATCTTGTACAAATTCTTAACGAGTTTCCTTGAATTTTAATTGACGAAGCTGCATGTTTATTTGCATACCTTTCATTCTTTTCATTCATTTCTTGTATTTTCTGTGGAGTTGTTTATGTGTCCCTTTTATCTACTGATGTACTTCAATCACATGTTTTATTTTTACATTTCAGAAAATGAATAGGCAGATGAGCTACTGATTCTCTATTATAAATGAAGTGTGATCTTTGACAAATTTGTTTAGATACACACTGTTTTCCCCTTGTCTTTAGATACCAAAAGTTTTGTTATTGATTTGCGGAAAGTTTTTTATGGCATGTATGTATACTAAATATTATAATGGATGTAGTTGTTTCATCTTGGTTTTTTAAATTCGGCAATGTAAATAATTTCCAATTTTACGTTTATTTATTATTTTTCATCTTGGTTGCTTGAGTTCAACCAGTATGCCTAAATAATGTAGTTTTCTTATCCACTAAGTGACCTTCTTGGCGTGTAAGTACCTTGGCCGTTCTTTCTTCTGCTAGTTTGGACAAACTTTTTAGTAATTGTCATGGTTGAGGTGTAGCAATATAGCACATATGGACAGATTCCAGGCCAGTAATCATACTAGTACAATGTAAATAGATTAGAGTTAAGGTTTAATTTAGATATGAGAGAGGGGGAGGGAGAATTAGCCTCTCATCTCATATATAGGTTTATAAATATGGCTATTTTACATAAAACCCGTCTATATGTATATTATTGTAAACACTCCCTCAAGTTGGAGCATATAATTATATATGTCCCAATTTGCTACAAATAGATTGAACCCGAACCCTTGATCTCCCAAGTGGTTTTGTAAAATAATTCTACGGAGTGATAGATATTACATATTTAATAATCATCTCATTTCCTCTCTCTCTCTCTCTCTCTCTCTCTCTCTCTCTCTCTCTCTCTCTCTCTCTCTCTCTCTGTGACAATCAATATCAATGTGTTTCGTCCTTTTATGGAATACCTAATTGGGTGCTGTATGGGTGCTTGCTTGGTTATCACAATACAGTCGCACTGGAGAGGATGATCACCAAAAAGTTATGTATCCATACAGTTTTCCCTCCACACACACAATACCATGTAGTGGCTCACCTATCAAACTTCTAATTAGCATTTGAAAAATCAGCTATCCGAGAGCACTCACAATCAAAATATAACCTCTGTCTGGAGCATTCGTCAAATATCGTAGAATCCTGATAGCATCCCAGATAGAAGTTTGAGTATCCAACATATGCTAACTTACAAGTAATATCGGGTTGAGTAATTGTTTGGTGGTTTAATTTTCTTACCAATCTTCTGTGTCTCTTGGATCATGCAACTTGATCTAGCATTACCTTAGAATTTGGATCCATTGGAGCATCTACTAGTTTGCACTTCAATATTTCAGTTTCTGGCAACATATCGAGAACATATTTCATCTGGGGTAAGTAAATCCCCTTTCTAGACCTTGCCACTTCGATATTCGGAAAATACTATAAATTGCAAAGATCTTCAATGTGAAACCCACATTGTATGAAAGCCTTCAAATCACTGATACTTCATCATATTAACTAAATGTAGAAAGTTTATCTTGCTTTTCATCATTTCTGTTTTGGCCTTAGTTTCAGATTGCCCAGAAGCAACTCATCGCCACAAAAACCCTGTTTTGACCATGAATCTTGACCTTGACAAGGTTTGACTCGAAGTGTGAAAGCAATGCACGGCATCATCACTGGTAATAACAACGTTGTCAACATAAACAATAGGCCAAATGCCCCTGACAATGTCAAAAGGAGATAATGATCATGTGACATTGTTGAAGACCAAACTCCTTTATTACTATGAAAATTTTCACAAACTAAGCTTTAAGAGATTGTTGATTGTTCTAAACCATACAATGACCTTTTCAATCTACATACCTTTCTTGATCTCGTAATGTTTTTATGATGCATTAGATTAGATCTTGCTAAAATTTCCTCTACTGTTATCATGTAGGAGGGAAAACTTCACAACCTTTATGTGCTCCTCTACAAAAAATGGATGCCTAGGGACATATGTTTTATGAGGGTGGCCCGTGGAAACTTTTGCACGCAGAGAAGGTCCATCAAGGTATGATGAATTTTTCAATTTGATCAGATAATTTGGGATCTTGTTGATGAAATCCGCTCTTTTTTTGCCCAAAATCTTGCTATAAACAATTATATATGAGCTTGTGTCGTGGGCATAAATATCATAGTTGCAATGTTAACATGTGTATATATGTATAAATCTAAACACAGATTTAAACATGCATAAATCGCAATGTATGAATCTGTATAATGTGAATGCTATCCGCATACACACACGCAATTACATATGATCATGTATCACAAGCATAAATATCATGGTTACAAACTTACATATGAACAAAAAACACAGATTTTTTTTTTTCATGGATAAATACATTATATGAATGTGTAATGTGCATTTTTTGCACCTTAGCTATGCATACATACACCCAGTTATGCATTCATGCAGACGTGCATAAGTTTTTTATTAATGTCTTGGTAAATCTCAGTACTCACACCCTCCAAACAAAAAAAGAAGAAACAAATAATAATTAATATAAATGCCTCATATACACCTCTTCCATCACTTTGAAGGTAACACCATTAATGGAAAGGTTGAAATTACTATCTTATCCTCTGTTATACAATAAGTTGGTTAATTGGATTAACAGGTTAATGATTTAGGGTGTTATGTACCAGTCAATGTTTAAGATATCTCTCGAATAGAGATATTTATAGCGGATATCGATATTGCTGATATGACCCAATATGGCCAATACGGTTGATATTGCCAATATGATGAGCCAGAACAGCCAATAAAGGGTTCAAATTGCCAACAATTCTGAGACCCAAAACCTACGACCATTATCGCTTCTGATATCGATATTGAACCATGGTAATGGTTTTCCCGTCTAAATCCAATTTAAAAAATTGGTGTGTGTGTGTGTGTGTGTGTCTGTGTGTGTGTGTGTGTGTGTGTGTGTGTGTGTGTTTATACTTGTTTCTTCATCTTCCTCACCCATATTTTCTCTTCACTTGTCTCCAAGCCTTAACCCTAATAATCAGAGTCCAAACCTTCAACTCATTGAAATTCTACTTATTTTCATCATTAAAACCCTTTCCACTTCTCTTCTTCCATATAAACCTGATCCTATTTCATTAAATCCTCATTTTTCCCCCCTTCACCTATCAAATTTCTGTTCTTGTTTACTCTGATTTACTCGCATCTATTTACTCTGATTTTAAAAAGAGAAATAGATATGCTAGGGTTTTTATGATGAAGATGATGAGAGGAGATGAAAACAAACTCTTGGATTAGGGTTGAGATGACATGAGGATTACAGGGTGTTGGAATTATGGGAGTGCTTACAGTTAGGAAATGATTAAAAGACTACGAAATGATGGGAAGTAAGGATTAGGGTTATCAGAAGATGGAAGGAGAAAAAGATTACGTTAAAGTAAAACAAACTGACATAAACTGTTTTTCGTTGATCTCTGTTATTCTATTGCATTAACTAATATAATTTAAGATTTTTTTTTATTTTTTAATTTTACAGTATAGGCCGTAATCTAGTGTGAGCAGGATTTACCCCATACTTTTTGCCCCTCTTCAAAGAAGCTTTAAAATTGTGCTACAAGCCTACAACAACACTTGCAATTGGCAGAGTTATTAAAGTTTAGGAGTATGTTTAACGAATAAAAATATTAACCTAAAAAGTCATTTTTCCTTTTTTGGGAAATAAGCCGTAGCTTCCATACTTCAAACAAATAGTTGGTGGATTCGAGGCCTAGGCCTCATGGATGATAGAAGGAAAATCAGAAAAAGTTAAAATCCGTTTAGAGATTCCTACAAAGGACGTTTGACAATGTGTGCTACTATGTTCTGCTTCACCTAGAATATCCAAAGTAATTTGTGGGTTGCAATGTAAAAAGGCTTTGAGACTTGTTGATCAGGAGCATGAGAGCCTACGGAGGAGTGAACACACGTGTTGTTAATCCAACCAGCAACATTCTTAGAATCACTCACAACTTAAACATTTAAGTTAATTACCATTAATATAATGCGGGACATTTCAATCTTATAATTCACTTAATCAGGCACATTGCCCCTTCTAATGAAGGGAATGATTGTGATGCAGGGTTTCAGCAACCTATATGACCAAAAGGGTTCTTGGATTACAAGAATAGGTTACAGGGCTTATTTTTGATGGGAGAGGAAAATATGTAGATGCTTTTCTTTGCCATCAAGATTCAGAAAATAACGCAGAAATGGCAAAGAAAGCAAAGAAAGGATAAGAAACAAGGGGGAAAAGAGGGATGTGAGACCTCAGCCTCCACAAAACACCTTTCTACACACTTTCTATTTTTTCACTTAACTTCACCTTTGTATAGGCTACTAGACATGACTAGACTTCTGAGATTTCATAACTCCACAAATAACTCCATAACTGAACTAATTCTTTTGACTCAGTTAAGCCCCATGATATATATATATATATATATAATATATATATATATGGGTTACTGTACCTCAGCGGCAGGCTGAGAGAGTTTCTCAGCCGGCGGGACGTGGCTGAATATATGCTACATATCGGCCGCAGAGTGTAGGCGCCAAAAAAATTAAAAAAGATCCCGCCTAAACAATCGTAAAACAAATTGACAAAAATACCCCTTTTTAATTCTAAACTGGAATAACTTTCAATTTTATATGACAACTGCGACACAGTCGCAGTCACTAGTCGCTATAACGTCTACGACCCTAGTCGCATTCTATCGTACAGCAATGCGACCTCCTTCAGTACTGCGACCAAAGTCGCAATCTTCTTTCGCATGCCTTATGTATTAAATGAAAGTAATTAATATTCTTTCTACCATGATACAACAACAGTCTAGAAAAAAGGAAAGATGTGCACCATACGTAATCTAAAGATATAGGCAAACAATTCTATAAAAAGTTAATTTCTACTTCAAGCATTAAACCTCTGGCAAAAAGAAACTCTTCGGATTCTCCCGCAATAAATCTTCAATTAAATATTTAATTTTTTTTACCACTTCCTACCATACTCAATCCTCACCTGTAATAATTATTATTACTATTCATGTTCTTCCACAATATTGACCTTTATATAATGCTTGTAACTAATATATTATCTCATACCTGAAAACTATATTTTTGCTCTTCCTTTTCAATTTGATTTCAAAAAACTTTCACAAAACAATTCATTCTTGAATCATGTCTTCCCCATCTTCTTCCTCTGAACACTTAGATTTCAACTTCAATCGTTCCCCCACCGGTCCTTTTTCTTCAGGATATTCTAGTGAATCTGATACCAGTCTGGATTTCACTCCTTTTGACTATCTCACTACATCAAATAATGTATTAACTGATCCTCCTATTCATGAGGATAATGAAGATTTCATGTGGGTTAGTGAGGAAGACATTATTCCTCTGCCACTTGACGGAGACATGCTTGATGAAAGCATGTCCTCTGATGCTGTAGGCTCGCTTTCTGGCAACGGGTCAGACGAAAAACTTGATAGAGACGATCCATACGTAATCTAAAGATATAGGCAAACAATTCTATAAAAAGTTAATTTCTACTTCAAGCATTAAACCTCTGGCAAAAAGAAACTCTTCGGATTCTCCCGCAATAAATCTTCAATTAAATATTTAATTTTTTTACCACTTCCTACCATACTCAATCCTCACCTGTAATAATTATTATTACTATTCATGTTCTTCACAATATTGACCTTTATATAATGCTTGTAACTAATATATTATCTCATACCTGAAACTATATTTGCTCTTCCTTTCAATTTGATTTCAAAAAACTTCCACAAAACAATTCATTCTTGAATCATGTCTTTCCCATCTTCTTCCTCTGAACACTTAGATTTCAACTTCAATCGTTCCCCCACCGGTCCTTTTTCTTCAGGATATTCTAGTGAATCTGATACCAGTCTGGATTTCACTCCTTGACTATCTCACTACATCAAATAATGTATTAACTGATCCTCCTATTCATGAGGATAATGAAGATTTCATGTGGGTTAGTGAGGAAGACATTATTCCTCTGCCACTTGACGGAGACATGCTTGATGAAAGCATGTCCTCTGATGCTGTAGGCTCGCTTTCTGGCAACGGGTCAGACGAAGAACTTGATAGAGACGATCCATACGTAATCTAAAGATATAGGCAAACAATTCTATAAAAAGTTAATTTCTACTTCAAGCATTAAACCTCTGGCAAAAAGAAACTCTTCGGATTCTCCCGCAATAAATCTTCAATTAAATATTTAATTTTTTTTACCACTTCCTACCATACTCAATCCTCACCTGTAATAATTATTATTACTATTCATGTTCTTCCACAATATTGACCTTTATATAATGCTTGTAACTAATATATTATCTCATACCTGAAAACTATATTTTTGCTCTTCCTTTTCAATTTGATTTCAAAAAACTTCCACAAAACAATTCATTCTTGAATCATGTCTTCCCCATCTTCTTCCTCTGAACACTTAGATTTCAACTTCAATCGTTCCCCACCGGTCCTTTTTCTTCAGGATATTCTAGTGAATCTGATACCAGTCTGGATTTCACTCCTTTTGACTATCTCACTACATCAAATAATGTATTAACTGATCCTCCTATTCATGAGGATAATGAAGATTTCATGTGGGTTAGTGAGGAAGACATTATTCCTCTGCCACTTGACGGAGACATGCTTGATGAAAGCATGTCCTCTGATGCTGTAGGCTCGCTTTCTGGCAACGGGTCAGACGAAGAACTTGATAGAGACGATCCATTCTGGGAGTTTATCGGTGAAACAAAAAAACCTAAAAAACAGGAAGATGATGAGGAAATAAGTGATGAACAGGAAGAGCAGAAGAATGAAGACGACGAATCTGCTTATGATGCCGCTAATGACGAGGATTAGGATTTTATTTTGTCTTCTTTTAAAAGCTTTTAATTCTATTTTTTTTGTAAGGTCTCTTTCTAGGTCTCTTTCTCACTAGATTAACTTATAAGCTCTTTTAATTACATATCAAACTGCGACTGCTGTTCTTAAACACTGCGACCATAGTCGCAGTGCTACTACGCATGCAATAAGTAAAAATAATTCATACTTTATAAGCAAAACATATAAAAACATACGTAAACTGCGACTATAGAATCAGTACTTATTCACCGTTATTACATTTAACTTAGCAAAAAAAATTCATCAAGAAAAAATGCAGTCGAGTGTACTGCGACCATAGTCGCAGTCCAGGATCGCATACTATATGTAAAAAATAATTTTATAGTTCATAGGAGGAACATACAACAGTCAAAAATGAAGAAAAAAATATATAAAATATAAAAATATAATAAACTATACATATCCACTGTCTTTCACCGACATAGTAGCTTTTCATAAAGGGTATCTAGTAATTTAACTTCTTCCTATAAGCGGGCCGCAAGTTAGTGGCGCTTCAATCTTGAGCCACGTCACCGCAGGCTGACATAGTTCTCTCAGCTGCAGGCTGATATACATTTTCTCATATATATATATATATATATATATATATATATATATATATATATATATATATGAGAAAAATGTATATCAGCCTGCAGCTGAGAGAACTCTGTCAGCCTGCGGTGACGTGGCTCAAGATTTGTCACCCCACTAACTTGCGGCCCGCTTATATGAAGAAGTTAAATTACTAGATACCCCTTATGAAAAGCTACTCTGTCGGTAAAAGACAGTGGATATGTATAGTTTATTATATTTTTATATTTTATGACGTTATTCAATTTTTGTGACAATTATCTTTTATAACTGCTGCCAAACTGCCAACATTTTTTTATTAAATCACGAAACTAATTTGAATGCTTCTTTAATTTTTTTTATCTGATTTGATATTTAATGATTTTTAATATAGTCGCAGTTTACTTTTTTTCGCATGTAATGTATAATGCGATCAAGGACCCGACTATGGTCGCAGTACTTAACGAGAGCGATAGTATAATCGCAGTTTACGTATTATTCTATATTTTTTGTTCTTCATTTCTGACTCTTGTCTGATCCTCTTATGAACTATTAAATTGGTTTTTACTACCCTCGCCTGCATTTTTCTTGATGATTTTTTTCTAAGTTAAATGTAATAACGGTGAATAAGTACTGATTCTATAGTCGCAGTTTACATATGTTTTTATATGTTTTGCTTATAAAGTATGAATTATTTTTACTTATTGCATGCGTAGTAGCACTGCGACTATGGTCGCAGTTTGATATATAATTAAAAGAGCTTATAAGTTAATATAGTGAGAAAGAGACTTTACAAAAAAAGAGAATTAAAAGCTTTTAAAAGAAGACAAAATAAGGTTGAATATCAGAAGATCAGGAAATCCTAATCCTCGTCATTATCACCATCATAAGCAGATTCGTCGTCTCCATTCTTCTGCTCTTCCTGTTCATCACTTATTTCCTCATCATCTTCCTGTTTTTGAGGTTTTTTTGTTTCACTGATAAACTCCTAGGATGGATCGTCTCTATCAAGCTCTTCGTCTGACCCGTTGCCAGAAAGCGAGCCTACAACATCAGAGGACATGCTTTCATCAAGCATGTCTCCGTCAAGTGGCAGAGGAATAATGTCTTCCTCACTAACTCACATGAAATCTTCATTATCCTCATGAATAGGAGGATCAGTTAATACATTATTTGATGTTGTGAGATAGTCAAAAGGAGTGAAGTCCAGACTGGTATCAGATTCACTAAAATATCCTGAAGAAAAAGGACCGGTGGGGGAACGATTGAAGTTGAAATCTAAGTGTTCAGAGGAAGAAGATGGGAAAGACATGATTCAAGAATGAATTGTTTTTTGAAAGTTTTTGAAATCAAATTGAAAAGGAAGAGCAAAAATATAGTTTTTAGGTATGAGATAATATATTAGTTACAAGCATTATATAAAGGTCAATATTGTGGAAGAACATGAATAGTAATAATAATTGTTACAGGTGAGGGTTGAGTATGGTAGGAAGTGGTAAAAAAAATTAAATATTTAATTGAAGATTTATTGCGGGAGAATCCGAAGAGTTTCTTTTTGCCAGAGGTTTAATACTTGAAGTACAAATTAACTTTTTATAGAATTGTTTGCCTATATCTTTAGATTACGTATGGTGCACATCTTTCCTTTATCGATATTAACATTAGTGCATCTTTTTTTCTAGGCTGTTGTTGTATCACGGTAGAAAGAATATTAATTACTTTCATTTAATTCAGTGTAATTAATATAGTATTTTTTATAAGATGTGATGTACGCGAACTGATCTCAGGGTCGCATGGCTAATCTACTTTTTAAAAATATAAAAAATCATTTACATAAGGCATGCGAAAGAAGATTGCGACTTTGGTCGCAGTACTGAAGGAGGTCGCATTGCTGTACGATAGAATGCGACTAGGGTCGCAGACGTTATATAAAAAAGTTTTGTTATACTATGACTGCGACTGTGTCGCAGTTGTCATATAAAATTGAAAGTTATATTGTATTAAGTCTGCGATCATGACATGCTTTTTTATATTTTTAATGCTTCTGCTTATTTTACATTATGTTGATCCAAATTTTTTTTTAATTATATTTTTCGATGTAGTAAAATTACGAATTTTATAACTGTATATATATTCAACTGAAATTTTGTTTGTTGATGACTTTATTCCAGTTTAGAATTAAAAAAGGGGTATTTTTGTCAATTTGTTTCAAGATTGTTTAGGCGGGATCTTTTTTGATTTTTTTGACCCTAAACTCTGCGGCTGATATGTGGCATATATTCAGCCACGTCCCGCCGGCTGAGAAACTCTCTCAGCCTGCCGGCTGAGGTACAGTAACCCCTATATATATATATATATATATATATATATATATATATATATATATATATATATATATTTGTGTGTGTGTGTGTGTGTGTGGGCGCGTGTGCGTGAATCATGCGGGAGTTGAACCATAGACATGCCCCAAGTGCAAAGTGGTTTTTAGCAGTGTGCTACAGTGGCACTTCCACATGATATTATTGTTGATTCAATTAAGACCCATGAAGTTACTGAATCAAACTCTGGGTTCATAAGTAAATAATCATGGACCTTAATAAACTAACCAGTCTACATATTCAATGACTGAGATTCCGTCGACAATGGTTTGATTCCCAGCTGAGTTTCCATCTACGCAGCCTTTTGGTATCTTTGATTGATACAGGGCCATCGACAGTGGTCATTAATAATTTTCTGTTGTAACACAACACCCATGCCCCTTTCCGTAGCCAATTTAAAGGCTTGACTGTGCTGTATACTTTGTTTATTAATTGGTGATGCAGTCCAAAGTTTATTGGACTTCTAATAGTATAGATCTGCTCCAAACCATCGCCAAGCTGGAAGTTACTTGATTGATCTGTTGGTGAAGAAGTATCATGTACCTAGTAATCATCCACAGAGGAAAAGTAGGGATCCTCATATTTGGCCTCCGTGTAAAGTAGTACACCCTCAAGTCATTGTAGAAGAAATCACCTGGCTCAATGTGAAGGTGCCTACCGGTACTTCTGATTCTCAATGATTATCATAGAGTGGGGGGAGGCTCCAATCTACACTCAAAACCTCAAGAAACCTTGCCTTTGTCAATCTCCAATGGAACTTTTGTGTATCAATGCTGCCCTAGTTGTTCCTGAAGTTTCAATGAAGTCATCTAAGCTTTCATCTGTACAAGTTTTTGTGAGCGGATGATCATTTTAATAACCCAAAGGTATGATGTAGGTCAAAATTGAAGTAATTGAAAAGATGTGGTGGAGGTGAGAAAATTTGACTTCATCTTGAGCTTCAAAATTGAGGTGACAACATGACCTTGATGGTAGCCATAAACATCAGGAATAACTTATCCGAGCATTCACATTAGTCAATATCAGTTTTATTAGGCAGATATATTCATTCCTAGAAAGCACTTTAAGGAACATATGATGCTTAATGAATACAGAGAACATATGCTCAGTCCTTTTATCTTTTGTTGGCCCTCATATAATATATTGTCCTCAAGGAATCCCAAAAAAAATTGTGATGTAGACTTCTTTGTGAATGTTCCACAAACTTCTTTTGTGAGGCACCAACAAACATTGCATTATTAACATGCTATAGGCAGCTTCAACACTATATTAGCTTCTATAGGATTTATAATTGTGCATCTTCTGCGTGCATGTGTGATGGTTCCAATTGTAGAGATTTACTTCCCAATTTTTATATGTAGTAATTAAGTTTTGGACACTTACCAACTTATAAATTTTAGTTGCTTCTACTTCCATGTGAGATCATATATCAAGTCGGCAACTTGGTGGATTACTATTTTTCATGTAGGCTTCTCCCTCTGCTGCACTATTGGTTTGTAAAGACATTATATATATATAGTGTGTTTGTGTGTTTTGTGTGTGTGTGTGTGTGTGTGTGTATATTGAGAGAGAGAGAGAGAGAGAGAGAGAGAGAGAGAGAGAGACTTGTGTCTTTCCAAAAGGATTTGAGCCTTAATCCTTCCCACTCAAATACAATCCTCTGACAGTCGAATGCAAGATCCACTCCATTAAAGTTGATCTATATTTTCAAGTATCTATAAACTAAAAATCAAGTGTTTTGAATACTTTTTCCCCATCCATCAAGCGGCGCAAAATGGATGGCCGAAAGTAGTGAGTTGGTTAGATCTATGCCTTTAGACATATAAATCCTCGATCCGGCCATTTGATCATGATCTAAATATTTAAAAACCCCTACAAACCAATTTTTGTTAGGTTTCAAATGTTCTACATCGTTAAACTAACCAACTCACTATTTAAGCCGTCTGTTTTCCCCTACTTGATGCATGGGGAAAAAGTATTCAAAACACTTGATTTTTTGCTTATAGATACTTAAAATAATATAGATCAACTTTAACGGAGTGGATCTTTTATTTGAATATCGGATGTTAGTATTTGAGTGGGAAGGATTCGGCCTCGAATCCTTTTGGAAGTACACAAGTCTCTCTCTCTCTCTCTCTCTCTCTCTCTCTCTCTCTCTATATATATATATATATATATATATATATATATATATATATATATAGTACGTACTCGCTTCTTTTAGTCTGGCCTTTTTTTCCCCTTTGACTTGAATATATGTGCATCAAGAATCCCATTTGAGGATGCTTATACCAACACACTAAGACTCAACGGGAGCATCTAGTTTATCCCTTTGCCTTCTACTGTACAAGTCACTAGCAATATGATCAGTTTGTATCACATTCCACATTTCTCATCTTGTTGATATACGCTTCTCGTTGTTTTATGTTTGTAGATTAATTCTTTATTATCCTTGACAATTCTTTGTTGAAGGTTAGCGACGTGTCACTGTTGTTACACTGGTTAATAACATTGTAGTTGGCTATGAGAATCATGAGTTGAGACAATCTTCTATCATAATATCTGATGTAAGTAGGCTTGCTATGTTTCACTGAATGGCCATTTATTTGTTTGAGTCCGTCTGTTGTATGTGAAACTAGTGCCTTAAACGTGCTGCTCCAGTTCTGAAGATGACCTGCTAAATGTGGCTAACCTATTCGTTCGTCTGCTACTATAGAAATCTAGTCTTTTATATCACTATATACTTAGATTTCAATTTCTTTGTTAATTGTTGCAGAAAATTCTTGATCGTCAACTACACCAACATGATTACTGAAGCCTAAGGAGGACCTTGAAGCATAAGTTTCTTCTTTTGAAAGGGTGAAGAGTAAGTTTCTGATCTTCAACTATTTGTATGAACTGTATCATTTTATCTGGAATACTGTCACGACCGTAAGATTTGGATGATGCTCATTGCTTGAAGCAGCAAACCAACGAGGATATCGTCAGCAAAGAACAGGTAGAAGATGAGAAGATATCTCGACAAAATCCAGATGCCTACAATAAGATTGGGGAGTGCTTCCTTAGCTATCAAATGTGCTTCCATGTTAAGTGCTATTGACACGGTGTGTGCTTCTGGACCTCTGAACACAACGGGTGCAAAATTTCCAGAGAGCTTCAGCGTGCAAGTCTTGTTTTCAGCCTGCTTGAGGGCGACATTATTCTGCAGAGAATACTTGATCAATCATCTACTAAAAAAATTGGGTCCTCAGACATCATATCGCTGCTCAAATCGGATCTTTTGTTATCAACTCGGAACTCTCATGTAACCATCAAAACATCAATGCCTGCATGCTGCATCTTTCCCTTTAGAATCCCTAATGAACAGATACCATACGTACGCCTTTTTACGGCCTTGAATTAGGACATGGTATTGTCTGCAAACGACTGGTAACCGAACTTTTTTTAGCAATGAGAGTGAATATTAAGGCACCTTTCTCATCAGTGAGTGAGAACAATGTGACTGTCTTGAAGGAATTTCCACAAGCAATCTGCACATATATTAAATTTGAACAATACTTTTATTTTTTTTCCCCCTCAGTAAGCATGTTGTTTTAAAATCTATAGTCAGGGAACCAACTGAAGGAGATACTGCCTATGTGACCATTGATTAATACAAGCATACACTAATGATAAATGAGGTAACTTCTAGTCATGATCAATTTACATTCTCTTCATCAAGCTTAAACAAGAAGCTCTTAAATTGTGTGGTTACGTAAATGACACGTGTGATTGCTGATGTGAAGATCAGCTTCAAGAGATGGAGCTATATGTGCTTCCCACCAAGTTAGCCTTGTTGCGATCACCTATATTCGCACTTCTCATGGAAAAAGAATGCCTCCAAATGAGATCAACAAAATCTTAATGCAGCTTCGAGCTCCTTCTCATCGACACAATTATACCCCAGTGAATATGCTCGTGCTGTTCAAGGAAAAACGGGAAATTTGACGCTGATACCAAGACAACGGTGAAAAAAGTAGCAATGCTATCGGCAGGACATTAAACTTGGGAGTAAGCAAAGTAACTAAAAGAAAATAATGGAATGCACAGGGTGCAGAGACAATACCAAAGCGTCCAGATCCCATGAAAGGCTCAGCTGCTTCATCGGGAGCACCACTTTCAGCTTGCTGTTGCTCCTGAAAAATAAGTGAAGGAAGCACCAGGTAAGTAAGAAGCTCAAGAACGGAAATAACAATATGGAGATGAGGCAAAGCAAGCACTCCCAATGATGTATGCACATATACTCCTCTGGGGTCACATTCCTACTCCAGTTGGTATACCTTGAAAAAGGTCTTTGGCACTGGTTAGGTTGAAGGAGGTTGCTTGCCTTCACTTGTTACATTTCCTTTGCCACTTGGGTTAATTCCACTAATTTGGCTATAGCAATAAGTTGTTGCATGATGGCTTGAACAACTGATACCATGCGAAGAACAAGTTGAGGCAAGACTCTGAATCTGCAGCGCATGCCTCAGTTCGCGCACAGACCTTAAAACCAGGCGCCTCTCAGTGGATGCCCCAACCTTCCTTGAGTATCTTTGGTAAAGGGGCCGAGACAAGGACCCCGTGAAGTCTATAGGGTGACCCATGATAGCAGTGATGATAAGTATGGGGTGGCAGCGGTGAAAGATGCCACTTATGTGGAAGAATAATCTGCCAAGACTCTGTTGGCTGCAAGACTGCAACAGGAGAAGATGGCATGAACACTGGAGAATGCCAAGAGTTTCATCAAGTAATAATATCTCTGATTTTCTTATCACTGGGCATCAAGGAGACAATCTATGTTATTGAGAACACTGCTAATCTACGAAGATCAGAGTAGATATAAGCCAGAGACAGTTTCCCGCAGATGGTGATGAAAGGAGATGGGAGCAAAAGGCACTGGTGGAGAGCGTGTGAAATCAGATGAGGCCGTGCAAGAGAGGCCAACCAGCTGGCACAGAAGGGCCAGGGCACAGGGGCCGACCAGGGATGTTGTGATCATGAATTGTGATTTTCTTTTGTGTGGTGAAGTCAGTGGTGCTGTTAACTATCCTATCCAGCTGTTGGTCAGACCCTTCGCATGTTAAGGGAAAGAAGGAACTGCAGATCTCTCCATGCAAGTTTCATGGACGAAAATAGTTTGGCCAGTGAGATTAGATCTAGATACGAAATGGTACTGGGCTTGGAATTTAATGTTGAATACTCCTGTAAAGACTCAAAAAGAAGGAATAGCTCGCTTGCGGGTGTGGGTGATATTGTGGTGTGATGCCAAAAGAAGTGAGGGCACCAAAATGTAAATGTAAAAGGGAAAGAAACACTCTAATCTTAACAAAATGAAATTAAGAAATTAGAGTGGACTAAACAACTAAAAATGTATATAATTTAACTCTCAAAATCTACCTCTTACATCTCCCTAACTCCTACCTTATAAGAAAATCCAACCACATCCTGAAAGGACATGATAAAAATTAAACAACTACTAGTCCCAAGACTCCCAACTAATCAAATCTGGTGGCTTTTGATCCTCATCTTGATCTAGCTCATCATTTAGATGGTCGTTGGGTCTAAGGTCCAACTTAAGTCCAGTCAAAGATGAGGAGGAATGCCAGAAAATCATAAAAAGAGACATGACAGCAACCAAGATAAGGTCCACGTATTATTTGGAGAATTCATTCATTCTACCACCAAGCAAACGACCAAGAATAACAGGATAAAAAAATCCAATGTGCCGAGGCAGTTAACACTCACAGTATCTGATTCCTCTGCAAAAGCAATCCATCTATCGAAACATTGACCAGAAACCGTGCAAACCAGAAGCCCACTGTATTGATCCAAAACAACTTCCCTGCAAGTATCATCACATACTGCAGAAATATGGGACGATAAATTTACACTGAGATGTCATGTTAATAATATCATAATGAACACACTATTCTTACCATGCACACAACCGGTCTTCTCACAGAGGAAAACATCTCCAATTTGGGTGTAAGAGCATGTATGACCAGAGCAAACATGTCCAGTCACTGCCTCATCAGTGAAGCCTCTGTTTCTTTTCCAAATAGAAACTTGATCACCTACCGTTTTATCAAGAATTACTCGATCATCACTGACCTTCAGGATTAAAATAAGGTGCTTAGCGGCAACGCAAAAAGAACAAAGGAAAAAAGGGGTTGGGATGAAGCTATTGCTTCACAGGTACATACTCATAAAGTTATATTCAAGAAGAGAATAAGAAGAGATTGAAGATTCGAACAAACAGCACATAAAAATGACATTTACTTGAGAAGGAAGGGGCGCCTGGCTTCTCTTCGCTGCCTGCATTTGTATATAATAATCCTTGAACTCTGGTGGGGTGTTCCTCACAAATTCAACCATGTCATCTTGATCACGCTGCACGGAGGACCGGTATCAAACAGATGATTATGGTGATAATATGAAGAAAATAGGTATCATAGTGACAACAGCATTTAGCAGTCAACTGAATCATACGTGATAAGGAAAATGGAATGATATTCATTCTCTAATATATTAAATGTAGCAAAAGAAGATATCCTCGAATTACTGTCACTATCTCCATGTGGGATGCAGAACTCTTGCACCGTTAGTTCTTAATAGATTTGAAATAAGATGTATTAAAGGAAATACTGTTGAATGATAAGTTCACACTAGTTTCCAAAGCTTGAAGAGGGGCTATAAATTGTCCATGGAAAAATGCATGAAGATAACCCTTTTTCATTCAACAAAATAAGTTTTATCCTAAAATACCCTTCAAACTTTTCTTATTTCAAGCATCCACAATTCTTCCTCCTAGTTTCTTCAATGGTTCATAGTCAATGAATTAGTGATTCTTTCCTTCAACAACTTATGGTCACTGAATCAGCCAGCATTCAGCACAACCCCCTTCCTTCTCTCACAAGTCACAACTAACCCCTTTCTCTTCATTGTCAATATCCTCAGTCTTATTCCCGCAAACTCACCTTGATTATATTCAGAACCCCAGATGCCCTCTGAAAGACAAGTCTCCCTTATAATTGGTTATAGTGCATCATTCATTTTACATCATACTAACAAGCTATGTGCAGTTATTGCATGCAGTTACCAATAACTCACAAACATTAAGTATTAAATCAAACTCTAAAACTCAATTTCCACCCAAAAGCTGTATTAAAAGAAATAAAATTCAGCATTAATTTCAATATCATGCATTTACCCAGGAATCTGATATCAGACCATGATTCTTCTCCATCTCTTTCTCAATTCAGTATCTTTTTTTAAAGGATAGTTCACCATAGGAGACTTTGTAATAATTAAACAAGCATTTAGAGTCTGTTATAAAGCACCTATGCACTAGGGACACTTCTGTTAGTGAGGCTAGGCCCGCGTTTGCTATGTACCGGAACAGAGTTTCACGTCATTGTCACTTCATATGCAAATTTTTTAATTTATTGTGTTGGTGTTTTCATGCTCTGTCATTTCTGAATCTGTGTGTCCATGTCTATGCACATGAATTAAAGTCAAAGAAGCTTGATAAGGTTTTTATCCAAGTCTGTACATGTCATGAATCAATCCTCTATGCACCCATGACATTGAGTCTTACCAAAGCAACTATGAGCAAGGGAATGCCTCATCATACTGTTGATGGGTAAATAGACCTACCTTTTTGGCCATACATTTGAAAGGAGCAAACTTCAACTTACCTTAGACGAGGAGAGTCTAGACAAATGATGAGATAGGATTTGCTGCAGGAAATTGCTTCATATCTTGCACATTATAATAGAGCAAGACAGAAGCCCATTTGCATGTTAAATTTAGTATATCATATGGCCTAAAACAAATTTAAACTTTAGGCTTACAAATAGATGTGGCTAAGACAATAATAAGAATGAGCTAGACAAAAAAGATGATTAATAACCTGAATATAGAGCTTCTTCCAGGCGCATTCTCTTGGTTTCCCCGTTGGTGAAGCCATACCCCACCTCAAGCAATACCTGCACATCCCAAAATTTACGACAAAATCAGAAATCTTCCTGAACTCAGAAACCCATGTATGTTATGTTTGAAATGAACAAACATATCACAACATCTCATAAGTTTGTGAAAACAGAAACTGGTGATTCAATCGGCAGGGTGTCTGGTTAAGTTGAGAGCAAAAAATATCTACTTTAAATAGATAACTAAATCCCATGACTTATATACTATAATTTTTGAAAAATCTATCAAAATTTGATTTTTTCCCCTTCCCCCCTTGAGAGAAAGGATGAGGTCTCAAACTCGAAAACCACAGCCTATTTCTGAATCAAAATTTGATTTTTGAATAAACTTAAATGAGACTTTTGCTCACAGCCGTCGCCAGAGGCGCTCATCGGAGGCCGCAAAGTTCATAAACCGACAAACAAGAGAGCATGCGATCAGATCCTGCAAGCAAAACCATCAAAACTCATCACAAAACCATAGACTTTCGAACCGAGATCAGTAAAAATGCAATCTTTTCCCGACCTATTACCTCAGACGAAAGGAATTTGAGGATGTGATGGAAGAGCTCGGGAGGGACCTTGCCAAAGATCCCGCTCTCGATCCTGCTCGGCTGTTTCGAGCTCCCTTCTTCAATCCTAGGCCTCTTCAATGGTTTCTCGTCCTGAAACCAACCGATCAGATTCGCTTCGATTTGGGGACACCCCAACCCGAACCCTAATTGAGAGAGAGAGGGTACCTGATCGGGGACCGAGAGGATCTCAGCCTCGAGAAAGTCGGCGAGGACTTGGTCGTCGTCGTCACCGGAATCCGCCATCGTTGAGTGGAAACCGAGCAGAAAGAGGAGGGAGGAGGGAGGAAATAGGGGTTTGCGGGATGGGCATCAGATTGGGATTGGGTGGGTGCGAATGTGGGTGCAAAAGTTGGGTGAATGTTGGAATAGGGATAATATTCTCCGAATTATTGGAAATATCTTTTATAATTCGGAGAAACTCGGTTTTTCCCGCAGTATTCGCTAGATATTTATTTACATGAATTTATGACTGCAATTAGGACTGAATATAATGAAAACAGGAAAAAAAATTCATATAAATGTGTCCACAAAGAGATAAATTATTATTGTTAACTTTATTTTTTACCCTGTTTTGACTAAAGAAATGAAAAAAAACTAAAGCATCATCTACTTGCATCAATGGTTATTTTCTTTTTCTAATATTTCCAATAAATCAAAGAAAAATAATTAAAATTGGCCGAAGGGAGATTTTCTCTCGTGACTCATATAGAAATATTGCCCATCCGTCCGTCTTCATCCGCACGAGAGAGAGCAGCGTCGACCTCCCCTTCCTTCTTCCTCTCTCAACTCTCCTTCCTTCTTCCTCGTTCTTCTTCTTACCCCCATCTCCCTCCTGATCGATTAGTCGGTCTTCTACCAACAGCAGCGATATACTAGTGATGTTCTAAACCCAAGAAGATAACCCTTGTCTGGGAGAAAATTCTTTTTCCATAAAAATCAAACTCTTTCATCTTTAATAATATCATAATTTTCAACCCTTTTCCTTGTTTTTTTCCCATAAACTTTATTTGTGGAGGAAACTTTAAAGAAATCAAAGATTCACTCACCAACACACACATACACAGCCCCGATATCATCTCACCTCCAACTCTTATCTTCTAGTTTCTCCCTCCTCTGTTCTTCTTTGAAAGCCATGTCTCTCCTCCCAACACCACCTCCCTCCATCCTCACCACCACCACCACCACCTCCTCCTCCTCCTCCCCCTCCCCAACCGCCCCTCGCCGGCCGTCATCCTCCCGGTTGAGCTCTCTCTCTCTCTCTCTCTCTCTCCCATCATCATCATCATCATCATCATAATTCCCCACCACATGCACTGAAACCAACATACAAAATGTTATTGCCAATACTGACATGATTCTTCATATCACCAGGGTCTGGGCAACAACACAGGGGACTACAAGGGCTTAGCATGCACACTGAGTGAAGGGTTTGGCATCCCCAGTGTGGTGGCCAGGGTGTCGCGCCTCGATTGGTTTCGCAACGCTGCCGGCCTCCTCGACCCCAACTACTGGAAGGGCACCCTCCGGCCCCGGCCAGTTCTTGACTGGTAAACCAAACGAACCAATTCCATACTCTGCATTGCTCTGCCCTTTAATGCTCTGTTTTTGTGCTTCCTGGTTCAATGTGTGGGATGCAAATGCAGGTACTTTGAGAGAATTGATGAGGCTGTTTCGGAGGCGAAGCAGCTATCACAAGGTAATCTTTTTCAGGAATCACTGCATCTTGTTTTGGAAACAACACTGAATTTTGTTTTTTTTTTCCTCCCCAACTTGATTGAGTGCAGGGATGAAGATATCATTGATAGGGCACTCGGCCGGAGGATGGCTGGCGCGAGTCTACATGGAAGAATTCGTGGCAACTGATGATATCTCATTGCTGCTCACTCTCGGATCTCCTCACTTGTATGATCTCACTGTGATACCATGTATGATGCATTTTAGTTTTTTTTTTTTTTTTTGGGTTCACAAAGATTTTGGTTCATTTAATCTTGCCATGTAAATTTCAATTTCAAAGTGAGAATTTAGCCTGTTGTGTTGTGACTAACGCATTCATATTTCATATTCCTTGTAATAAACTATGATCATATTAAGTATCAAATGCAAACCCTTTCACATTTTTGAAGAAATTGTTGTACCTGTCATTCTCAAATTATGACAAAGAGGAGCAAAAATAATGCAGAATTATGTTGAGATACATATGCATCCTTTATATAAACATCAGCTGTATTGTTGTTGTGTTCTGTTTCAGGCCACCACCAAAAGGTTTGCCTGGAGTGATCGATCAAACAAGAGGCCTCTTACATTATGTGGAGAAAAATTGCGCGCCGGCTGTTTATACACAAGAAATGAAATACGTATGTATTGCTGGAAGGTAAACCCTTCAGTCTAGAGAATATCTTGTACAGCAGTTCCATTTTCTTTTAGTTTTGTTAGCAGAAGTTTTTTCCTTTGTTAAAAGCATCATAACATTTGTTATGTATAGTTGTCGTATATTTCAACCCTATTGCAATATTTGGAGATTCTCACTCGCAGTGTTTTCTCCTGCAGGTATATTCAAGGAGCTCGCTTGATTGGCAGTATAATCAATTCTCTTGACACGAGTCAGGGAACCGCTGAATTGGTTGCAAACGATGGGAACAGTAAGTCGGAATCAGGTGTTCCCACCTTCCGTGCTCGCTTTGTAGGCCAAGGTTATAAGCAGGTATAACTCGCAATCTGTATCTCTTGGTATTAGATGGATGTATCGATTCCACTGCATCCGATGCTTGATTATCTTCAATCTGCCATCCGAACACAAACTGCAGGTTTGCGGGCAGGCAGATGTGTGGGGAGACGGCGTTGTTCCTGAAGTTTCAGCTCATCTGCAGGGTGCTCTGAATATAACCTTGGACGGGATTTACCACTCTCCCGTGGGCTCAGACGATACAGAAAGGCCGTGGTATGGCTCTCCGGCTGTAGTGGAGAAATGGGTCCATCATCTTCTCACCTGAAGGTTAACTGCATACTGAAGGAAAGACCCAGAATTAAGCATTTCCATGTTATGTATCGCAGATAACAATTTTATTCATCGTATAATTTTTCCAGTTATTGATATAGGACCATGATGGGTAGCATTTAGTCCTGCACCTAGACTTTGGTATGTGATGTAAACAACAGGAATCCATATTCAAAAGACAATGGAAGAAGGAGATCCGTCTCTGTAATCAACTTGCAATATCGTGAGTGCAAAACTATATGGGTTCCGCTGCAGAGAGATTGTTGTTTGAAATCACTTCAGATTGCATACCCTACTTCTAATTTCAGAATGACAAGCGATTTGACAGATAAAGAGGTCAGCACTGCTCGATTACATTACAGCAAAGGTGACTAAATCTAAAAACTCAAGCAAAGCAACACCATTCAGAAAAAAGGTCAGAGTATTCTCTAAAACTCTCTTTCCATAAACTTGATCTGTAAGATAGTGAAAATGTAGGCAGTTTCCTAAACTTAGAGAGGAGGTCAGGCATGTTAATTATTTGCACTTGTTAGATTCTTTTCTAAATGGAAAAGAAAGAACTTAGTTTTGGTGCAGATGGTGTTAATAAATCCCCTCATTTTCTTTCTTTTCCTCCTTTTTGTTTTAATATAATGGGGAAAGCGAAATATTCTTGCTGTTCATTTTTAGCTTCTTTTCTTGAATAATAACAAGAAGCCATGGAGATGGCAGGTTTGCGTCATTTTATAGCTGTTTTCTGTGATTAGATACAGTTTTTTATGATGATTATTGATGTAAATAACAATTAGAGCTCAAATAGTTTAGTGAAATGGTTTCTGTGAGTATCTTCAGGTAATATTCATAAAAAGTTGAGTTTAGTTACAGCAGTTGGGAATGGTCTCCCTTTGAAGTCTCACAACAGAGTAATTACACATTCACGAGGAAAAAAATAATAATAAAGGAACACAAACAAAAAATGAGAGAACACTTGGGGCGTGTTTGGTTGCAAGGAAGTGGGAGGAAGTAAGGAAATGGAGAAGTATAATTGCTCACTTCTCTATCTATCCAAACACCGAAAAAGAAAAATAATAAAACCCTTTTTCTTTTTCTTTTTTCTCTTTTACACAACTATTTTCTCGCTTCTAGAGTGCTACAATTAATTTTGTGGTCATGTAAATCTCATTTGTAATAAGTTATAACACAAAACAGTTAATTTTTTTATCATGTAAATCTCACATGCATTCTAATTACAGTCCATTTTTTATTTTTCTTAATTAATTTTTATTTTAATATTATTTTGCAGTCAACTTTGTGGCCAACTTTTCCACTTCCACTTCCACTTTAACATACCATTCAAACACCGAAAAAGACATAACATTTTTCAAATCACACTTGCCAACAACATCCAAACACCGAAAAACTTACTGACCAATTTTCAAGTTTCAAAGGGAACTATTATCACTTCCTCACTTCTTCACTTCCTCACTTCCACTCTTAAAAGAAGAGCAAGAACAATGTTCAGCTAGTCAGGGTGGTTCATGAGATTTGGTCACTATTAGACTGTATGCCTTCATCATGTAGGAGTTAGCTGAGCCTGACCCACTTATGCAACTATCTATTAGATATTTTGTTCAAAATTAGTTTTTCAAAGCATAAATAGTTTCAAATTATATGTATTTCATTTACATTTATTAGTAACATTTAATTTTTTACGATATTAAAATTGTTTGAGCTAATAATTCTCCTCATAAACAAACTAGTTGGATATGGATTAGGTTTGATTAATGAATCAAGACTTTTGAAATTCTTACAATGAATCTATACACAAGACTCTTGAAATTCCTTATTATGAGTTGGTAATCCTTTGGGCTTCCCTCATTTAGTGATTAATAACTCTTGAGCTTCTCTTATTAAAGGGGCTAATGACCCTTGGGATACATTCATTGAATCTAAACATAACCTTTGAGTTTTTCTTATTATGAGTTGATGATTCTTGAACTAAATTCATTGAATTTAGATAAGACCCTTGAGCTACCTTCATTACGGGATGATGACCCTTGAGTTACTAGTGGAGTTCTATAAATAGGTTCCTTGTAGTTCATTTGATAGATGACAAAAACACGAAGAAAATCACCTAATTAATAAGTGTGTTCAGTTGTAAGTAGAGCCTTATCCTGCATTAGATCGAGGAGGTTACTTGCATGTTCAGATCAAAGAGATCGCCGAAGAATCTGATAGGTGCACACGAGAGTTTTTCAACTGCTGTTCCTGAGGACAATTTGATTTTGGGATCCTTGCACCAGAGTAAGTCAAATATTGATTCCAGCACAGTGTTCAAGAACGTACAACAGCTCTACAACTCACGAACACTCCAACATCGGAGTCGCCTTCTCAGAGTTACTCCGCAATTCGAGAACACTCCAATCTCGTGTTACAATTTATAAAAATTAAACGAAAGTTCACTTCTCTTTGGTCTGTATTTCACATGTTGTTCTAACACTATCATCATGTAACATTACATGTCGATACTTCACTGGAAACTAATCAATATTCATTCTGCAGGAAACTTCATTATCATTACTGTTATTGTTCATGTTAAGGAATAAGCATCTATTTTTGATTAATGTTGCAATGAATGTGAAAATTGCTTATAAAAGGCCTTACCTTTTTTTTATAGGACCATAGAGGTTGCTTGTTTGATGGAATGATCTTGAATTGTGTGGTCAATAAGTTAGATCTCCATAACTGAAAATTAATGCTATTACTTCCCAACCGTTGTGGAGCCAACTTGGAAGTGGTTGATGACAGACTATGACAGCTATTTTATCACTCACAGTTTTTGTTCCTCCAGAAGAACTGCAAAGCATCTAACACTTTGCTGAGGTTCATATGTCATCTTTCTACTCACCATTGTGATGCATAATAGATTGTTTTATTTTGTTTGGTTGCATTGTGGAGATGGTTTGTTCAGCACAATGGACTTGCAGCCCTAAGCAGCAGAACATTTCATGTGATGGTCAGCATCTTTTAAAAAGTGAAGTAAACCTCATTTTGATGGCAAAGACCCCAGTTCTTCAAGGCTGCAGAAGCTCAACAGTTATCTTCTTGTGTTCCATAATTGGATTTTTTAACTTCTTTTGTGCTTAGATTGAGAACTGTACTACATTTATGCAAGGAAAGAAGGAAAGTTGCTGGATTTTATAAGATCCCAAGCCTGGAAGTGCACATTTTCAGTTCTATTCTGTTTGCAGTAATTTTAAATGACAGTTCTCATGGTACTATTTCGACTCGTTAATGACATTTTTGATGCTTCACATTGCCATCTTAATGAACCAGGACTTGTGTTAATGTGATGATCTGACTCTCTTTTTAATATCAAGTCTCATGGTCTGTTATCAGAACCTGCAAATGTCCATGGTTGCTACTGTCTCTAGCAGCTGGCAACCCTTTTATTATCTCTCCCAACATTGCATTTATATAGTTTATCAGTGTCTTGATTTCTTGATGCCAGCTTTCCTTCAGTGTCCCCTGTAGGTCTGTGGCTAAGCTTGTGAGTTCCTGCCATCTGCTCAACTTCCATCCAATTTGCAAGCCCCTATTTATGAGTATCATTTTGTAGTTGTGCTGGGTATGATACTGATAAGACATTCAAATTGATGCTGTTACGAACCAAAAGTCGCCACATGCGCGCGAAGAGCTGGTGAGGCCTGACTCATTGGTAAAGACGTGAAGTTGGGTTGTGAGAGGTCCGAGGTTCCGGTGAAGTTAGAAGTTAGGAATTGTAAGAATTAAGTTATATATTAAGGTGCATACAATCATTTGGTTTATTAGTACTTCAGATTCTAATCCGGAATCTGAATTCAATACATAAAATTAGATCAAAATCTAGAAGGCAGCTCGGATTTAGACTTGCTTTGTTAGATTACTTTGTACATAAACTTGATTTTGGATCTAATATTTAGATATGAACCTGCCCCGAATCTACTTCACTATAATTTCATTTTGGAATCCAATATATGTGTGTGTACGGAGCTGATCCTTTAAAAACGGTTCTAAAGAATTTCTTCTGTAATAACTTTTATGTGGGCGTCAGATCTGACAAATTAGATTTTTTTTGCTACCATGTAGGCATACTACCATCATAGGCAAAGGTCATTTTATCGGTACCGGTGTTGTCTCATGAAAGAAATGCCATTAAGACCTGACTCAGTGATAAAAACAAAAATAAAATTGAAACACTAGCTGTCATCATCAGCATACTATATTACGCTGTTGTTCACGAAGCTTCTATTAGATTTTTCTGACACATATTTTTAGGAAAATATTTAAAATGAACTTTTTGAGCGGGTAACAATTAATTCTTTGCTGAATTTTCATCAACCATTTAATGCTCAAACTGAACCCGCCAGTTGGAGGTCCACTTCCCTCACGAACTTCGTTTCCAAATTCAAATCAAGCACTCTGCTTGCTTGCATTGCCCCCACAAATTTCCAGAAGCAGCAGCCTCCCATTGATTCACGCCATTGCACCTCTCTCTCTCTCTCTGCCAGGACCTTGCCCCCATTATAAAGTCCCTCTCCTCTCTCAACCTCAAGCCATCCAAGACTGTGTGTGAGAGAGAGAGAGAGAGAGAGAGATGGAGAGTGGCTTCAACCCCTCCACTTCCATCTACCAAACAACATTCCCCTCCTCCCCTTCCCTCCCTCAACCCCCCACCACCCTCTGCCTCCCCCAATTTCTCCTCTTGCCGCTCCCGGCCCCACCCTCGAAACCCGCCTTCATTGACGCCATCACCGGAGAGACCCTCACCTACTCATCCCTCCTCAACCTCACTCTCTCCGCCGCAAACCAACTCCGCTCCCTTGGCCTCGGCCGAGGGGACGTCGTCCTCTTCCTCTCCCCAACTCCCTCCACTTCCCCGCCCTCTCCCTCGCCATCCTCTCTCTCGGCGCCGTCTTCTCCCCGGCCAATTTCCTCCACACCCGCTCCGAGCTCTCCCTCCAAATCCAAGACTCCAACCCTTCCCTCATCATCACCACCGCCGATCTCAAACCAAAGGTCGACGGGCTCGGGAAAGTCCTGCTCATCGAGCCTTTCCTCGCCTCGCTCGCCATGGACCTCACCCCAATCCCGTGGCGGATCGAGCAATCGGATACGGCGGCGCTCATGTACTCGTCGGGGACGACGGGAAAGAGCAAGGGAGTGAAGTGCAGCCACGGCAACCTGATCGCGATGTCCGCGGTGCTGCAGCACATCTGGGGAGGTTCCTCATCCCCGGTGCAGCCGCACGTGTACGCGTGCGTGGTGCCGCTCTTCCACATGTTCGGGTTCTCTGTATTCGTGTGCGGGGCGATCGCGGCCGGGGCGACGGTGGTGGTGATGAAGAAGTACAGCCTGGAGGAGGTGTTGATGGCGGTGGAGGAGTACCGGGTGACGAGGATGCCGGCGGTGCCGCCGATGGTGGTGCAGATGGTGAGGAGCACAGAGGTCGTCAAGGTTTACGACGTGGGGTCGCTGAAGGAGGTGATCTGCTCCGGCGCGCCGCTGGCGAGGGAGCACATGGAGAGCTTTGTGGAGTGCTATCCAGGGATTACTCTCACTCAGGTCAGTTTGGTTTGATTAAAATTGGCGCCCAAAAGGATTTATAATTTAATTTGTTTGTTTCCTATTAAAGAGTATGTTTGGTGGGAGGCACGTACTGTTTTTCAGATGCATTGAATAAACTCACTTTCAAGATTAGAGTAGGGTAAGCTCCTTCGAGCGAGGGACCAGAATAGTTCTTTGCGTGACGTGTGAATCATTCGTTACAGCTGATGAATCACCCAATAGAGAGAGAGAGAAATGAGCTTTATAAGTGAGGGTAACACAACGGTTCAAAATTATAGGAATTTATTAAGAGAGAGGGGTTCAAAATTATAGGAATTTATTAAGAGAGAGGGCCCAGACAAAACTAAGAAAGAACATGGCCTCATCAAAGAAAGGGTAGTGGAGATGGTTTCATTGGCTAGAATTTGGATAAATCAAATCTAAAATTAGAGGCCCATACTAACAGCTGGATCCCACATGATCCGAAATAACACAGTATGGTTAGCTTTAAAGCTGCATTTATTAGAAGTTGGTAGAATAGCAGATATAATAGTCTGTTTGCATACATGTGTACGTATAATGTATGAGCGAAGCAATACCTCGGAGCACTGGGGACAAATGGCATAAATGTATACTCTTGCATGAACTTTTCGAACTAATGGTAGCTCCTATCCTTTCTCAATGTATTCTACGTGTGTGTGCGCGCGTGTGGGGAGAGAGAGAGGAGAGCGGCGGGGGGTGGGGGGGGGGGGGGGGGGGGGGGGGGGGGGGGTGGTCTTTGTATGAGAAATTTTCTCACATGAAGACCGTGAGAAAATCATATAAGAGCGATCATGTTGATGATCGATCCGAATCATTCATCTTGATCTACCTAATTTATTTAGATTGCCAATAAAAAATCACGCAATTCCCGAGCCTTTTTACTCATGCAACAAGTGGCTACAAAACATATGTTATATTCACCGTAAAATAAAGATATCATTTGATGCATGGATAAAAAGAGTTCGAATCACGTGATTTTTTATAGGTAGCCTAACTAAAGTATGTAAATCAAGATGAACGGTTCAGATCATCCACGGAATCGCTCCTATATGATTTTCTTAAGAAGCTTATTTTGAGAAAATTTCTCGTTTGAAGATTTTATATATATATATATATATATATATATATATATATAGAGAGAGAGAGAGAGAGAGAGAGAGAGAGAGAGAGAGAGAGAGACTTGTGTCCTTCCAAAAGGATTTGAGCCCGGATTTTTTCCACTCAAATTCAACCCTCTGACATTCGAATATAAGATCTACTCTGTTGAAGTCAATCTATATTATTTCAATTATCTATAAACCAAAAATTAAGTGTTGTTAATATTTTTTGCCCATCCATCAAGCGACGCAAAATGGAGGGCCGCAAGTAGTGAGTTGGCTAGATTTATGTCTTTAGACATACAAATTCTCGATTTGGTCATTTCATTATGAGCTAAACATTTAAAAACCCTGCAAATCAATTTTTGTTAGGTTTCAAATGTTCTACACTGTTAAACTAATCAACTCACTATTTAGGCTGTCCGTTTTTCTCCTACTTGATGGATGAGCAAAATGTATTAAAAACACTTGATTTTTGGTTTATAGATACTTGAAATAAATAGATCAACTTCAACGGAGTGGATCTTGTATTTGAATGTCGGAGGGTTGAATTTGAGTGGGAAGTATTCGGAGTCAAATCCTTTTGGAAGGACACGAGTGTCACTCGTGTCCTTCCAAAAGGATTTAGCTCGAATCCTTCCAACTCAAATTCAACCCTGCAGCATTTGAATACAAGATCTACTCCGTTGAAGTTGATTTATATTATTTCAAATATCTATAAGCCAAAAATCAAGTATTTTGGATATTTTTGCCCATACATCAAACGACACAAAATGACGGTCGAAAGTAGTGAGTTGGTTAGATCTATGTCTTTAGACATACAAATTCTTGATTCAGTCGTTTGATTATGATCTAAACATTTAAAAACCCCTACAAACTAATTTTTTAGGTTTCAAATGTTCTACACTGTTAAACTAACCAGCTCACCGTTTAGGCCGTTCGTTTTTTCCTACTTGATACATAGGCAAAATGTATTCAAAACACTTGATTTTGATTTATAAATACTTGAAATAATATGGATCAACTTCAACAGAGTGAATCTTGCATTCGAATGTCGGATGTTGATATTTGAGTGAAGAATTCAGGCTCAAAGACTTGTGTCATTCTGGAAGGAGTTTTTCACTCAAATAGTGAGAAGAATTCGGGCTCGAATCCTTTCAGAATGACACAAGTCTTTGAGCCCGAATTCTTTTCACTCAAATACCAGCATCCGACATTCGAATATAAGATCCACTCCGTTGAAGTTGATCTATATTATTTCAAGTATTTATAAACCAAAAATCAAGTGTTTTGAATACTTTTTGCTCATGCATCAAGAAGGAAAAAAACGGACGGCCTAAATAGTGAGCTGGTTAGTGTAACAGTATAGAACATTTGAAACCTAACAAAAATTGATTTGTAGGAGTTTTTAAATGTTTATATCATAATCAAATGACTGAATTGAGAATTTGTATATCTAAAGACATAGACCTAACAAATTCATTACTTTCGGCAGTCCATTTTATGCCGTTTGATGGATGGGCAAAAAGTATCCAAAACACTTGATTTTTGGCTTATATATATTTGAAATAATATAGATCAACTTCAACAGATTAGATCTTGTATTCAAATGTCAGAAGGTCGTGTTTGAATTAAAATGATTCAAGCTCAAATCCTTTTAAGAAGTATGATGATAGTACGCCTACATGGTAGCAAAAATAAACAGAATTTTTGGATTGCTATATTTGTTTTGCAACTCAGAGTATATATCTTGTTCTCATATTCCTTGTGATAGTATTCCTAGGAGAATGAGATGTTTCACAAGTTGTATTTATTTTTGTTGCTATAATTTTATCTCATAATAGGAATGAGGTGGGCTAGCCATGGGCCACCATGGGTCTGGGGTCCAAACCATAAATAAGTTTGGTTGGCACTTGATGGCCGACAAAGATGACCCGGGCCAATTTAAGGGCTCACATGCTATGGTTTCCATCTGGGGCACACAGCACCACCCACAGAAAAATTTTTTGCTCACCGCATTTTAATCACAGCCGTCACACCGTGCCCAGCTGGGCCGTTAATTCCGGTGAGCCCCAAATGGGACCCACCACCCCAGCCCCGCTGAATGGCTCAAATGATGCGGTGACCACGGTGATGAAAAAAATGCGGTGAGCAAAATGGCACTACTCACCGACACTTCAAACTGTGAATAAAGGTTGCTTGTCATGACAATGGACCCAGAAGATTCCAGTAAAACTGTAAATAAAGGGTAGTTTTCACTCTCTGTTATTTTGGGGCATATGACAGTGTTCATGTCTGATGAATTTACAAGCAGAATTTTTGAGAAAGTTCGACATCTGCAAACTCGAGAATTTTCATATTTTATACAGAATAATAAATAACATGAGAAGTCTAGATGCTATTTATAAATTGTAATTCAATTCTTCAATACACTTCAACAAGCAACCCCAACAAGGACGAACAAACACGTAAAAACTGTTTGAGATAATAATCACAATTTGATCTTTAATCTCTGAACTATATGCATTAATGTCTGTAATTGTTCATTTATGTGTCTTAAATCTTATAAGGAAAACACTTGAGCTAACTCAATGTAATGTTGCAGTGTTACGGCTTGACTGAAACAAGTGGACCCATAACACTTTGTGACGGGGTTAAGAGTAAGTACCATCTCTCCATTGGACGGTTGATTCCACTAATGGAAGCCAAAATTGTCGACATTCGTACTGGGAAGTCGCTGCCCCCAAACAAATACGGAGAATTACGCGTACGCGGCCCTCCAGTCATGCAAGGTATTTGTTACATGCATACAAATGCAAACATATGTATGCACACGTTCATATACATGAATGAGCATTTGCATATACTTGCATTCAAGACCTTTGCAAGAAGTCGTAAACTATACTACTATGCCAATTAATTCTTGCTTGAAAAATTTGAAGGTTATCTGAAGAACCCAGAAGCCACATCACTGGCTATTGACGAAGAAGGGTGGCTGCGCACCGGGGATTTGTGTTACATTGACTCGCGTGGACTAGTTTATGTAGTTGACAGGATTAAAGAACTCATCAAGTACAAAGCTTATCAGGTGAATCTGTGACTGCATGCATGTGTTTGGGTTTGCTTGTTTCTGTGTGCATAGAAGTCAAATCATAAATGTCGGTGCACCTTAAAACCGCAGGTAGCACCAGCGGAGCTAGAAGAAATCTTATCAACTCATCCAGATATCAATGATGTTGCTGTAACATCGTAAGTGAAAAAATCAACTAGGTTTCTTGTGTACATTGCTTCTTCCAGTTTTGTTCGGAAGAAACACCAAAATGCTCATCGATTATGAACTGAAAACATGAACACAGATACCCCGATGAGGAGGCAGGAGAGATTCCAATGGCATGCGTGGTGCGAAAGGCCGGGAACAAAATTAGAGAAGAAGATATTATTTCTTTCATGGAGAACAAGGTACTAATTCTATTTGATTTTGAGATCCCCTGGGAACTAACTTAAAACAAAAACACCTATTTTCGCGTTCAAATACACAATAAAAGTTACAAATAACAGATAGAGATCTTGGTTGCAGCAAGTCTACACTCTCAATTGCGAAAGTACATTATTCTATACACCAAATGCTACAAAATGAGAGTGGGGAATATTAAAAATTCTAACCTTTAGATTACTTGTCCTTCTACTCCTGAAGATTCCTTGCCCTTCATGATTTGTCTTATCCTCATTGACATGAACTCCCACCTGGTTAGAATCAGCCCGATATCAGCAAAACAATGAATAAATAGAACAAACTTGTGCATCAAACAACATATTAATGACCTAAAGTTACAATAATATAAAGCGTTTACAAACAGACATACTGGCAATCTATAATTTACTATCATAAAACAGTTGTATGCAAGTAGGATGCAACACAACTAGGCACCTGACATCATGCTATTTAGACATATTTAAAAAAAAGAATATAAAAGTCAATTACAATATTTAAGAAAACCAAAAACATGCAACACTTGATATTTACTGCTCAAGTAGAAATTATATTACATGCAATGTAGGATCTATGATCTGTTTTGACTTTTGGTTGACATATAGATGCATTATTCATGTAATGTAGTTAAGAGAAGTTAATTAACAAATAGTAGCAGGTACAGTGAACAGATACAACTAAGGTTTCACTGCTCAAATAGCAATTATATTAAGTAATTGTATAAATTTTTCTAAACTACATTTCATATTTTCTTAGGTGGCTCCTTACAAGAAAATCAGGAAAGTGGTATTCGTGGAATACATTCCAAGGTCTCCCTCGGGAAAAATTCTCCGGCGGCATCTCAAGGCGACAAATCTGCCGCATCAAAGGCTAGAAATATCAGCTAGGCTATAATACAAATCATATTCTTTGGTCCCTTCATTCATTTAAAAGAAAATATTGATTCTGGATAGTCAACACTTATGGAAATTGTATGCTATATCCTTGCAATTAATAGGAAACATTGATTTGTGTGTTTTGTTGGCTCTTTGTATCTCAAACAATATATTAAGAGCCAGTTGGTTCTTTTGATGTACTTACCAACAGGGAATGAGTGCTTTGTTTCATCACAAGATTTCACTATGTTTACGTAAATTACTTTGAGAAAGATGCTCAACCTACTCAAAATCATGATCACAGCAATGAGTCAAAATCATGATAAACCTATACATTGCTGACCAGAAGAATGACAGTTGCAAGTATAAATAAATCCTCACACACGAGAGAGAGAGAGAGAGAGAGAGAGAGAAGAGAGAGAGAGAGAGAGTCCACATGCTTCTTCGTTGTTTTCTCGAATAGTTTTTTAAGTGACATCGATATTCTGTTTCCTTGAAATAAAAAGAAAGGCGAAAGATGCAGGAAAAATAAGAAAATTCCAATTCTTGTTTCGCTTTTTCACAAGCTCTGCAAAAAACATCAGTTTACAAGAAAAAAAACAAAATAGCTCCAATTTTCCTCTGCCAACCGCTCATCCCACTTTTCTTTATTAGTTACAAGAGCAAAGAAAGCAATTTCTTCGCATAATTTCCTATTTCCTTGCTTCCATGCTTAACGGCTAGGTCCTATAGTTACTTTGAATATTAGAAAAAAATAAGCATTTTCAAAATAGTCTAGACTCTAGAGATTGATGTCTATTTTTTCTTTAGTGAAGGTCACATGCCTCTTCAAAAGTTATGCTGGCAAGATTCTCCCAACCTTTTCTCTGTTGATTCCAATTGACCAAGTGTTCAAGTGGCAAGTTTCCTAATATCACACACTATGACTCTTACATAAAGTTGGTTTGTGTATATTAAGTACAACTCTTTCCAAATGAGAAGGCTATGAAAAGAAAACATGGCTCTCAAAGAAGAGAGCCAAATGAGAAGGCTATGAAAAGAAAACATGGCTCTCAAAGAAGAGAGTGGCTTCTGCCCTTCAACTGGAATCTACCAAAGTAAATGCGCGCCCAATCATTTCTCTCAAATCCCTCCTAACCGTTCCACAAAAGCCAGCCTTCATCAATGCTGCCAGTGGTCAATCCCTCACATTCACTGATCTCCAAAAGCAAACAATCTCTGCAACAAACTACTTACACTCCTTCGGCATTAAGAAAGGTGATGTTGTACTCCTAATTTCCCCAAACTCCCTCCATTTTCGTATAGTTCTCTTATCCATCATGTCCATGGGTGCAATGTTTACCACCACCAACTTTCTAAACACAAGGAAAGATGTCCAAGTACAAGACTCAAACCCAGTTCTTATTATAACAACCCAACAAATCCTACCAAAAGGGCAGTCTCACCTCTAGGCCTCCTCTACTAGTTGAATCCTTCATAGTCAATTCTATGCAGAGTTCGCCAGTGTCCGCAGAGGAAACATGTAGCATGAGCCACATGACATTTCAGCGATCATGTACTACTCAGGTACCACAGGGAAGAGTAAAGGAGTGGTGCTGACACACAAAAATCTTATCGCTACAGGTTATATGGCTGGGAACGTATGGAGAATGGGCAGTGGTGATGAGACTTTAATGTGTGTCATTCCAATGTTCCATATGTTTGAAATTGCGATGTTACAATTGGGGTAGGATCTACAGTGGTGGTGATGGCGAAGTATGAGATCACGGAAATGATCGTAGCTGTTGAGAGATATGGTGTGACTAAGATTCCAGTGGCACCGCCTGTTATGGTGAAACTGTTGAGAGTATCAGTTGATAGAACCAAAGAGCACATCAAATACAAGGTTCGACAGTTTTCCTCCCTTGTTGACCCAAGTCACTCAAACTACTCACGCACATCTTAACTTTTTATAACTTATTTTTGTGTGCAAGTGTAATACCTATATTTTTTTAATACATGATTTAATAATATATAATAGTATTTTAATATGTACACACACACACATATAGTATTAACAATTATTCATTATCTTATGTGTACGACTACTAAATTATTACTATCATTATGATTAATTTAATTAGTATTGTTATGAATATGTGATTAGTATTATGTCTATCTCATTTCCAATTTCCCCAAACCCATCAATTAAGCCCAATTCCCTTTTTCTCTCTCCATAGAGACCCTAGTCCACTTCCATTTTATTTCTATTTCATTTTCCTAAAGCCCAATCAAACCCATTAGCCATAACCCAATAACCCATAATCCGATATCAAATCCTATCCATATAATCCTAATTCTAATCCTAACTAACATCAAATCCTAATCCTAACAAATCTCATCATCTTCTCCAACAACAACATCACCAACTGCTCCTTCTGCGTGTGCACACCCGAACCGATCACAATTTTCATCTTCCTCCCCTCTCGTTCTCTCCACCTCCGCATCCCCCGCCTGCACTGCCGCCACCAAGCAACCTCATCCTCCACCATCTCTCCACCTGCCGCCCTTGCTGCAACCCAACAACGCATTTTCCCCTCTCAGCCTTCTCCCCTTGTCGAGCCTCAACACCGAGACACCCAGCCACCCGCTCCAACTCCTCCACCGTCCACCCTCCTCTCCATGGCCCTCGTCCCCTTGCTGTTGTTGGCGCCACCCAACCCCCACGCCGGAACCACACAGCCACCCAGCCCCTCCTCATGGCCGCCGCCATCTCCTCTGCTGCTGCCGCCCTTCGTCGGCGCTCGCGTGAGCCCCATGCTACCACCTCTACTCCGCGCCGGAGTCGTGCCCACAAATCCGCGGCAGCCCTCGGCCATCATCCACCTTGCCGGAGACCACCACCACCCTCCACCGCCGTGGCCGAGCCTTGCCATGGTCGTGCTTCTCCGTGTGCGTGAGTCACTCTCCCTCTCTCAAGTTTGTTCTCTATATCCATGTTTCTCTCTGTTGAATGGGTGTGTTGTGTGATGTGTGTGCACGCGTGCGCTATACGTGTGTGAGGGGGGTGTGTGTTCTGCATGTGTGTTTCCCTTGAGTGTGCGTATCCGTGTGTTGCTAGTGGTTGCATGCACGGGTGTGTGTACACGTGTTTGGGTGTGTATATGTGTGTGCGTGGACCTCAGTGAATGTGTGTGTACACGTGTGTGGGTGTGTATTTGTCAGTGGTGTGTGTGCCTGTGTAATTGTGTGCATGTGTGTGTATGTGTTGTGTTTAAGAGTGTGTGAGAGAGATTATACTTCACTCTGTGAATGTGTGTGTGTAAACGTGTTGCGTGTGTTGCAGGTGTACCACCGACCCGGATCCAATAACTGAAGATCTGAACCCGGACTCGTGTTCGTTGTGGACCCGATATACTAGCGATTTGAAGACCTGACACACGAGGCGATACGGAGATTCGAATCAATTCGTGCAGTGCAGCCCTGATGGTGATTCGGACTCAAAACTGCATCATTTCATGTGAGTTTATTTTATTGTTTATTTTATTAGGTATTTTATTATTGTTCAGTTTTATCGTAAGTGTTTCATTTTGAAATTATATTTCATGTTTAATTATTGTCCGTGCATGTATATTGTTATTCATGTTTAAATTTTTTTATAGATAATGGATCCATCACATTTATTGAGATTAGCAACTAGGGACCGATCCTATTCATTTATTGATGATTCGAATAGAAATGCAATGAATGTTATATCGGAGATTGTTATTATTATCCTGAAGAGTAGAGATATTGTAGATGATGAATCAAATGAAATCTTGACATTTAAGGCATATGGATTCAATATATTGTAACTGAGATATTAGTGTTTTCATCATTTCATGTGTAGAGGTTTATCATTTTGACTTGGAACCGGTTATTATGAAGGCTAGACTGATTATTGGATTGATCTTGAGTTTGATTGGTTCGTGATCGCGATTGATGATATAGGGGACTAAAGTAGACTAATAGAAAGGAGAGAACTGAGTTATTGATCTATTGAGATTGTGATTTGTTTTATCGGATTATTTTGACATAGATTTAATATTGATGACTTATAGGCCAGTTATTGTTATATCTTTGTATATAGGAATGAGATCTTGATTGTTCTCAATGAGACTGCTTATTGATGAATCAATGTCCCGATCGTTATTGTATTATTTCATGTTACTAAAAATTACTGAAAAAATATTATTAGACCGTAACACCGTGTAATGTATTAATGTTTTACCACTTTCACGGTTAGTGTTTTACTGTTTACCGTGTATACAGTTATTGTTACCGTTTACCGTATGCACGATCATTGTTATCGTTCACTGTTCATACTGTTACTGTCATGTATTGTCCCAGTTGTCGAAATAACATGAATGTTTTAAGTGAATTAATTAATAATATAAATGGACAATTTACATCGGAATTTAGGAAATTAATGGAGGAGAAAGCGTTTGTATTTTGGTGAACTTAGGATATAGGTTGCTCAGCCAAGATACAATGCCACTACAGGGTTCCAGGGGATGACTGACATCCCATCTGTTATTATTCTACTGGTTCACAATATCACTGTGTGTACTATTACTGTTATTGACTACCTAGCGGTAAGGCCTGGTTCAGCGCCAAGCATCTGAGCCGTGGTTCTGGGTATGTACGAAACCCACCTAAAACATAGACAATGTCTCCAACCGGTCAGTTTCAATAACATAGGAGCTCGATTGGCACGTAAGGTAGGCGTAGCATGGAATGTGTCTACTGCATGTGGCAATTAGTGTTCGCTGACATAATTAATAATAATGAACTGTCTATATTGTACTGTGATTGACATGTGTTCACAGGTTATGTATATAGACACCCGACATATAGATTTATAACAGATTGATTCCATTACTCTTTAAGTGATGTATTGTGTGTTATCTTGATATACTGATTAATTACTATATTGTACTGTATTATCTTTTTATTACAATTTTATTTATGTTACTTCTTATCCGGTACATTGTTATAACAGCATTGCAGTGTTTTATGCGCACATTGTTTATGCACGTGCACCTTCACTCATTTTACCACTCAATAGGTCGCTTACTAACAACCCTGAATTTGCGCATCCAGGAATACGATGTTTTTTTCCTTGACATGAGTTCGTACGCGTATGATGAGTAAGAGTTTCTCTCTACTCGATTGATTCTGGTATTTGGTTTACTTTTTGCTCCTGTCGTTTCCTTGATTCTATATATACATTATTCTCAGTTGCTATTCCCTTCATGTATTCATTGCTATCATGTGTTGAAATTATATGTTATATTGCAGTGATTTTTGATACCTCCATAATTGATTTATATACCTTATTCAGGTTACTTTAGGCTTAGCGTGTATACGTGGGGTATTCTCCTCGCGTATATACGTCGCTGACTCTTGTCGCGATTCTGTTTTTGAGTATTTTGAGAGACGGGGCGTAACAGTAAGAAAATACCGTTGGAGCTCGAGGAGATCCTAATAACCGATCCTGAGATTAGTGATGTCGCTGTGATTTCGTACGTCAAAAATCTGACATTCTCTGCTAAAATTGTCAACTATTTCTTTGGTGATTAAGGCCCGCAAAAAAAAACATATACAAAAGAGATGAGTTATAATAGTTCCTGACTATTAAAAACTTATCTACCCTTGAATTTCTATCATGCTCTTTCTTGGGTTTATTATCAACCAATATAGTGATAGATTACTTTTGCCAACCAAAATGATAGAATTCTAGCAATATTGGGGAACAAGTGGTGATAGAAAATCATCAAGAATTTTATTAACTTTGGTCTAAGCTACTATTTTAAGAGGAGAATGGTCATTAACCATTTCATATTTAATAGACAGAGGTATAAAATATAAAATTACAACTTAGGAATAATAGAGAAAAAACAATATACCATTTTGGACTACCTGTCTAGGAAAATTGTGAGACTTGAAGGCAGCATAGCCAATCAGATTAATAAGATCAATAGGTATATATAATATCAAATGTAAATGCACTAATTATAAAATGGAATCCAAATGTGTAGGCACTCTGATGAGGCGGCTGGGGAGATTCCAATGGGCATGTGTGGTGAGAAAGCCAGGGGTAAAATTCCAAGAATACGAAATCATTCATTTCATGGAAAACAAGGCAAAGCTCTATCCCTTCACAATGATCATTAAATATCAAACTACATGTTACTAAATTTATCTATATACTGTTATTCTTTATGCCAAAAGTATATCCTAATATCCTGTAGGAATTGGATATATTATAGAGTTCATTTTAGTGATGGCATGTCCAAATCACTTCAAAAAGAATGTAACCTTGTCTTAAATTATTACCATCTTATTGAAAGTTTATACTGTCTCTAGCTTTCTTCTACAGATGCTCATTTGGGAACCTTGCTTCCAAAATTCTAGAGTTCATTTTAGTGAAGGCAAGTGCAGATGACTTTAGATAATGTAATCTACTAATCTACTAACTATTAAAGTATCACCATTTTGGAAGCCTTATACTGTCTCTAGCTTCCTTGTACAGCTGCTTATGGGAATCCTTCCATCTCTTCTACTTTTTCAGGTGGCTCCTTTTAAGAAGATAAGAAAGGTGATTTTTGTATATCAGCATCAAGCAAGATCCTTAGGAGGGAACTCAAAGCTTCTATGGCAAGCAATCAGTTGTTAATGATCACCTCAATTGTAACTAATCTGTCAGTTGTCCCTTAGAAACAATTAATGTATGGACCCTGTTTTAACTACAGGAAGAACAAATTCATTTCTTGATGTCAAATCCCATGCTACACTATGAGATTTTAAGAAATTGAAGAACCCAAATCCACCAAGCATGAATGCAATATATTAAACTAGGTTGCATTGACGGCAACACTAAACCAAAGAGTGATTTTGACGGAGGTTAGCATCAGCTGTTCAGGTCCTAGCATTGTACTAACAATCACACAACCGCTGCCTATTCAAAATGTGTCCGATATAATGTATTGAGGGGCTGTCAGTTAAGTGCACTCGGAGCTGCATGCAGATCCAATAGGCAAATTTGAGTATTAGGTTGACCATAGTTGGATCCCAAACCTATACTTCCACCAACCATAGAATGAGTTCCCAAAGTTGTTTCTGAAACTGCAGTTAAATTGAGCAGAGTTCAAACTAGTGCAGCTGGTAAAGCATAGAGATCAAACTACAGAGGTTGCCAACACCACAAGCAATCAAACACATTTTTTCAAAACTGTAACTGAAGCTGCATTATCCAAACAACAACAAAATGCATGTAGCTCCAACCACTTTAGTTAGAAATAGCTGGAAATATAATTAGCAGAACTCATTTTTTTTTGCCCAAAAAAAGGTGCTTTGACACCCCCTGCATTAATCCATCTACGAAGGCAAGCAAAAAAGAAATCTCAATGTTTTTGACAACCATTTGTCAACCCTTTTCAAACATGTTCTGATTTTTTTTTTCTTTTATGTTTTCTTACGGGGCTGTTTGGATTCAAGGAAGTGGGTGAAAGTGAGGAAGCAGGGAAGTGTCATTTCCCATTTCCGCTACCCATCCAAACACCGAAAAAGAAAAATGAGAAAACCCATTTTTCTTTTTTCTTTTTTTTTCCCCTTTTACACAACTTTTTCCTCACTTCCAAAGTGCTACAGTTAATTTGTGGTTATGAATCTCATTTGTAATAAGTTGTAACTCAAAACAGTTAATTTTGTGCATGTGAATCTCACTTGCATTCTAATTACAATGTAATTTTTATTTTGCATAATTAATTTTTATTTTAATATTATTTTACGGTCAACTTTATAGTCAACTTTTCATTTCCACTTCTACTTCCACATTACTAACCAAACACCGAAAAATACAATATACTTTTCCATTTCTACTTCCCAACTACCAACCAAACACCAGAAAAGATATATACAAATCCTAATTTTCCAAAGAAAAAAATCTACTTCCTCACTTCCGTCCACTTCCTTGAATCCAAACAGCCCCGTAAAGAAAGAGTCTAACGCCATATTTAGTAAATTGTTAATATTACTTTTTTTAATAAAATTTAAAACTTTTGATGTGGTTTAGTAATTGATCTTAGCTAATAAATAATTAGTTAATAAATAATTATCCGTTGAACAATTAAAATAAGGTAAACTAGACACGAAAGATGATTATTACTGGTTAATATTAGGTATTGCTTTTGTTGATTATGTATATATGTGAATGAGTTGGGTGACCAAGATATATATAATAGTCGACATATGCATAGTGTTTTTTTCGATATGTTTTTTAAAAGTAAACCATTTCAAACGTGATTTACTAACTATCAAGTTTTTTGGTGTTTTCATTATTTTTCCCGTCTTTCTAAATCCTGTTTTTTAATAAATATTTATGCTTAGATCCGGTACTATAGGCAAAATATTCCCCATTCCATCTTTTCGTCATATCCCTATTTTCTAACTATGACTGGAAATGCATGCAGATCCAAATACACCAACTAAACTTTGTAATAAGATCCTCAACTTGTCCCCATGGACTATTGAGAAGAAAGAAAAAGGATAAAAATAATCACCAGTATCATAGTTAAAAAATTTATTTGATCAACAATAGTGTTACAGAACCAAATATCCGGAAAAAAATGGTTAGTTTTTATTTAGAGATTTTAGTACTTGGCGGATGCCACTAAACCTTTAATAGTGGATGTTGTTATCTGTCATCTCCTAAATTTTCTTTTCAATGAGGCTGTGGAGATATCAGATGCTTCACTAACTTATATTTTTAAAATCCACAATCCAACCAGGCATTCCGAAACTATCTAATATCAATATAGTGCTGCAGAGAGAAGGTGAAAGTAGATAGTAGATACAAGACAAGGAGGTTGCAACAACACCAAAAGTGACAGCAGATATAAAAAGAATCGAACCCAATCTGGTTGCAACTGATATTAATCACTCCACCAACAACTGATGGATACATTGCAGTGTAGCTATTAACTAACTTATAGCTGATGGAAAAGGTTCATATTTATGTCTTGAGCAATAATAAATCTGGGGAGTAAATAATTGGACAAGATATTAACAGAAATTTATTACTAAAGGAAACAATTAGATTGTTCAATTTCCTCATATATAATGCACAAGTCATCTCCAGGTTGAATTCATTACTAACAAGACCGTCTGAGATTGGAAAATAGTTGGAGAATAATTTTTTTGAGGGTGTACAAACCTTTGAGATCCCCAATACTGAAAAAGGCTTCACTTATGTTATTGAAGAACATCTACATTGTTACCCAACTCCCAGGTCACCACTTTACCATCCAGCCCTGATTGGAATAATCATGCATAAGCCAACATTTGACTACCATGTCAAGTAAATGAAGGGAAATTAGGTATCCTAACTAGTCATTAACCTGAGGTGCTGAAACGCTTCACAATTGTGTCCCCTGCTTTCCTTAAAGGTACAATACATCTGAAAAACAAATTAAATCAGGGCAAATTGAGAGAGAGAGAGAGAGAGAGAGAGAGAGAGAGAGAGAGAGAGAGAGAGATATTAAATCAGAGCTTGTGACATAAACAAACATACGTTATGCAGTTTTCATGAGCCCCTCCGCGAGGTTTTGAATGTTCAAGTGCGCCAGAGCTAACTCCATATTTGGATTGGCCATACAGCTTCCCAAAGGCTCCAGAAAACTGAGAGAGAAAAAAGCTTATTCTTTTGGTATTTTTAAATTTCAAAAAAGCCTCCAATAACTATTTATTGTGTATCAATTGCAAGAAACATAATTTAAAGAACGAGGAAATTGAAAGAGCTTCAGCATCATAGTACAGTGATATTTAGCACTGTCACTCTTAAAAGGATAAAGATTTGGACATGTGCAACAGAGAACAATGAGCCAGTTGAGGAGCAGTGATAGCATGGTAGCTAATGGAGCAATAAGGGCTATGTATAGGCCTAATTCGACTTCCAAGTATATTCCTTACTTATCTCAACCCAATGTGAAAATAGCATGCATCCGCAGAAAAGCACGATTCAAAGCTGACTTCCTGCTTAAAAGCGCTCAGAAATTGCATGAACCAGCATGGTGACCCGCTTTATTCAAGTAGCGTATACTAAGCATTCTGTAGCATAGCTAAATGCTATTATATTTGAGGGTTTTTTAAATATTATTTGACTTAACAAGTGAATGGGGATATCGAGACCTTATGCCAAGTTTCTTATTTACCTCTGTGTCTCTTTATTTAGCTGCTAGGACAAACTCCCATGATTCAAAGTCTCGGTCTCGGCCGCCGACTCGGCCGGCACTGAGACGGATCGGTCTCGGCGACTCGGATCGGACTCGGACGATACGCGCAAAACGCTACATAGAACGCCAAAAATATTATGAAAAATTCATGACAAATCATAAAAAATTGTAGATATCAAAATTCATGTATCAAAATTAAACTGAGGGAGGGAGAGAGGAACAGAGAGAGAGGGAGAGAGACTGAGACAGAAGGGAGAGAGGGAGACAGTCACACAGAGGAGAGAGAGAGACAGAGAGAGGGAGGGAGAGGGAGAGGGGGGAGAGAGACTGAGAGGGAGAGAGAGGGACAGAGAGAGAGGGACAGGGAGAGAGAGAGACTGAGAGGGAGAGGGAGAGAGTCCGATAGAGAGATACAGAGGGAGAGAGAGATACAGAGGGAGAGAGAGTCCAACAGAGAGAGAGAGAGAGAGAGAGACAGAGAGAGACAAAGAGAGACGGAGAGAGAGACTGAGAGGGAGAGAGTCCGACGGGGAGAGAGAGAGACGGGGGAGAGAGAGAGACAGTCGCTGCGGGAGAGAGAGACGGAGAAAGAGAGGGAGAGAGAGGCACAGAGAGAGGAGAGGGGGAGAGAGAGAGAGACTGAGAGGGGGAGAGGGAGAAATACCTGCAGACGGCGACGGCGACAGCTGCCGGCGACGGCGACGCGGGGGGACGGCGAAGGCCACGCGGGGGGACGGAGGGCGACGCGAGGGAGAGAGAGATCAGATCAGATCTCTCTCTCTCCCTCAGCGCCTTTAAAGGCGCTTCGTCACGGGCGCCGAGTCGACCCGACTCGGGTCCGACTCGGACCCGACTCGGTCAACTCGGCGATCTTCGATCGACTCGGGCCTCCGATACGACTCGGAGGGGGCCGAGTCGGATACGACTCGGCCGAGTCGTATCCGACTCGGCCGATATTTCGAACTCTGCAAACTCCTGCCAAGCACTCGGCCACATCAGCCGCTTCTCCAACCAGTTGACCACAATGAAGCCTCAGCAGTCCCTCTACACCCTTGGAGACTCCATTCTAACTTTGAATCAACCTCGGTGAGCGCTAATTGACTTAGAAAAAACATATACAACCTCATTGAACCATTGACAAGCCCTTTTAGACTTCAACAACCATCACTAAGCCCCTAATTGAGGGGCAAAGAGAGCAAAAAGGTCAACAGCGACGCAAAAAGCAACGACTCTGATTAATGACTTCGACTAATTGTTTTTGCTCCCCCCCCCCCTCTTGCTTCCAGAGACATGTTGTGTTGGATAGGGTGTTGTTAGGTTGTAGACTATGGTTTTATATGTGTTTGGTGTCCGGTACCATATATTTTTATTTTTTTCCTTTTTTCTTTTTCTATTTCTGTGTTTTTGGTGCCGGTTCTATTAGGTATTAACAAATGTTGTTTTGGTGCTGGTTTTTTCTTTTATGCTAACTCTTCTAACGTTTTTGGAAATATTTTCCTATTTACTAAGATTGTTGAGGGGTTTTTATAATTTTGATAGAAAAAAAAAAAAAAAAAATCATGTCAGCTTACACTTCACTCTACACTGATTCATGTTTTTCATACCGGGAATGGATGCGGCACTTTACACCAAATTAATTTAACATTGATCTCAACCCAAATTATCTCTTCAAAATAGATCGTCTCACTCTTTAAAGTTCTATAAAAATGACCCTCCGTCGTGATAAAAATTTAACAACAAATAACGTTCACCAAACTTTGGAGTCTGCTACATGAATCTTCCTTCCATTCAGGTCTTCAAGGGGACTTTTTCTTGGTTAAGTTATTACTTATTATAGTGCTGGAATTAAAAATTTTCAGGTCATCATGCCCTTCTAATGTACATATTTGTTTACGGCTACCTCTAGTTATAGCGTTTCTCCATTGACTATGAACCTTTCGCTACTAGCTGGCGTACTTATAGGCCTCTATTTGCATACCAAGTCATCTCAATAGTTCTCCCTCATTTTATCCTCAACGAAATTGACCGGACATTCAGTCGCACTCGTAGCGCGTATATCAGCGTAGGAGGAGACACGTCGCATCCATGTGGTTCAATTAGTTGATTAAGATTAAGTCGTGATTGTAGTCTTTTATTTTATTTGAGTGGACTTTCCTTTCTTCTGTATAGTAGTCTTTTAGTCCCATATTGAATTTGGGAAATTTCTTTATTTTTCTAAAGCCTAATTAAGGTCCTTTCTCTAGTTAATTAAGTTAATGCAGAATTATTTTGATAAAAAAGTTGAGTGAATCTCTTCTCTCTCAAAATTCCCTCAGGAGTGTGAAATGAAATCCTGAGGAACCATAGTTTAAGAGGGTGAACCCCTAACTAGCCTATCCCGCCACCATGTACCACCTCTCACCCTCTCCTCTCTCTCTCCCCTTCCTTTTCCTCCTCTTCAAGGAAAAAAACTAGATACATATCTTAGTAGTCCTTAAAGGAAAAAATTCCCAAAATTCATTGTTCATAGTCTTCAACCTCCCCTACCCCACTTCACCATCTCCTCCTCCTCCTCCACCCTCCCCCAAACAACCTAAGTCGTCGCCTCTCTCGACTCCGCAACCCCGCCAGCCCCTCGCCCCTCCCTTGTTGCAACCGCCTACAAACCCGTGCCGCCCACCTCACCATCTTCTCCTCCTCCCAAAGCTCGCATTGCCCTCCTGCTGATGTTGTCGCCGCCTTCCTCATCCCAAGCCGTCGCCACTACTACCCACTCCACCCCCACTGTTGTCCCTCTCTCTCTAAGCCGCTGCCATCGCCATCTTCCCCAATCCCAGTCGTCGCCTCCCCTCTCCTCCCCCTTGCCTGCAGCCCCGCAACCGCATTGCAACCGCAATCTAACACAACCCAGAAACCACCCGACCTCCCCCGACGTCGTCCATCGTCGAAGAAGCCCTCGTCTTCTTCCTCCGAGCTGCAACAACCCGCCGTCAGGTCTAGCACCAGATCAGGTTCGATTTGGTTCTGAACAAACCCGACCTGGCTCTTTTCTCTGACCCAACCCGCTTGGAACTGATCTGAACCCGATAGCAACTTGAATCCAACCTAATCTAAGTCAGATTTGATTCGGATTCAAAACCTGACCCATGACAGCAAAGCTCTGTGGACCCGTTAAAGCAGATCCACACTCGTTACACATCAAGATTGGTTTTTCAGCGTTTCATAGTCACCCGGAGTTCCTCTGAACCATTTTCAAAGCGTTAGAGTCGTAGGGGGCAACCCTACGCATCCCAGTAGATATCAGCATGACACTGAGGTCAAGCGTGATCCTCTAGCAGGTGAGTTTCTCTAATCACGATCATTTATTTGTAGGGCCTTGATGATTTAGCTCTGAGATTTTAATCTGCCTTACTGTTGTTCACATATTGGTGAGATTGTGGTGCATCTACGATTTATAATTCATTAATCTTACATTAATTGCAGAAGCTTGCTTGTGTAACGTTACGTAGCTATTATCATTAATTTTTTAATGACTGAAATTTCTTAGCATGCACATGTTTCTTCTTATTAAATCCATCCACTTACATTATTAGTTTTTAATCTATCCTACCTGAAGATAAGCTACGCTTATTAGTGAAGCATAATTTTGATAGTTTTATCATTGATTTCTTATCACACATATGTTTCGCATCATTTTGGTATTAGAGCACACTGAGTAGGACTTGCATCACTTAAGCACTTGCTAGAAAATCTTGTTGCTTTCTTACATTTAAATTTTAATTTGATTTTAAAAAACTTGCAAGCATCTAGTTTAGAGTTGTGTCTTCTCACCTTCAATTAGGGCTCCCTTTGTGCATGCCAACCCATAGGGGTAAATTTTATCTTGTAGGAGAGTATAGTGAATCTTACACCACCCCTGTGATCTTCAACTTGATGTGTCGCTCACCGACATAATGACTCAACTAATACCCTGTGAACCAAACTCGAGATATGATCAACCAACTTGGAGACTGCACGTGAACAACCTACGGATGAGCATCCTCCATTGCAGTCATATAGCACACTCAAAATAATGCTCAAAGCAAAGCACCAAAACCTGATGAGCAGTATTTAAAGAGCATTACGTTAAATTTACCTACTTTTGATGGCCGTTTTGGAGCCCCAAATTTTTCTAGATTGGCTTAAGAAATGGATGTTTTATATCCCCTTTCTGAGCCTAGAAAGATTAGGTTCATAGACATGAAGCTGACTGGTTTAGGCCAGCCATTTTTGACCATATGGAGACCCTGCGACATCTTGAGCTCAACAGCCTATCAGGTTCGAAGACGCGGCAAAGTCGGATATGACTCGGCCAAGTCATATCCGACTCAGCGGGTGACGAGACGAGTCAAGACCCGATTCGGACTTCCCTCTCGCTTTCGACCGACTCGGGTCTGACTCAGAGTCAACCATGGTTCAAAGTCGCGTCCTCTACCGCCGACTCAACGGGCATCATTCCACATCGGCCGCAGCGACGTAGCCCCGACTGAGGCGAGACGCGCGAAACAAAACATAGGGGTTCAAAAATGCTAAAAAGATCACAACAAAATCTTTAAAAAATGTAAACATCAAAATTGATATATAACATGTTCAAACATATCACCTAGCACATTAAACATGAAGTTAATGCATAAATACATGCGTCGCGGTATTAAAATATCAAAATAAATGAATATTTAGTAAATTTATATGAAATTAACTAAATTTAAATAACTACTCTTTTCACAAAGTAAAGATTATTCTACTTTTCTAGTAAAATTTAAATTATATGAAATTAATTAAATGAAATTGTGACTTGACTCGGCCTTGACTCAGAGTCGCTCAGCCTTGACTCGTGGCCGACTCGACCTCGACTCGGGTGACTCGACCGACTCGGCCCCGAGTCAAGCAAAACAATGCAAAATGTTGACTCATGGACATGTCTCAGAACAGGGAAGGCCGTTCCGGTTCCGACTGGCCGAGTCGGAA